>CAWUFW010019871.1:0-170675 GCA_963921515.1 Calotriton arnoldi
GACATTGCACTCGTACAAAACCCGTGAAATTCCCCGTTATAGTTAGTTCAGCTAACTATAACTCGCGCCTCGCAATGCACTGCTGATGACGTCACATATTACATCACTCATGACATGGTCAGTGACATCACTGATGACATCACTGATGACATCTCAAATGACATCACTGATGACATCATCCAGTGACTGTGTGTTTCTGTAAAGTTTAAATATTTTTAAAATATATAGGAAAAGACGTATTGAAGAATGAGTGGGTGTCTAAGTGTCTGTATGGATGATTTAGTAGGTGCGTGACTGACTCTATAAGTGAGTGATTTAACGTATCTTACTGAATGCATGGGTTAGTGACTAAACTGGGTGTATGTCTGTATCCGTCTGTCTGTTGCTGTGTAAGTGGCTGCATGTGTTTGTGAATAGCTAAATGATTTTCTATATGAGTTATTGAATGCTTGTCTGAGTATCTGTATGGGTGCCTGAGTGTTTGTGTGGAGGGGTGTGTGCAACTCTGTGCATAGATGTGTGAGTGGGTGATTCACTGGGTGGATGGTTTCAAGAGTGCATCTGTGATAGACTGTATGGGTGGGTAAGTGTGTGTAAGAGTGTGTTAGTGAGTGAATGTATGTCCCAGTGGTACATGTGTGAGTAACTACATATGTGAAAGGCAGTATATATGTGTGTTGGAGTATATAAATAGCTATAAGCAAGAGTGAGTGATTGTGATAGTGGCTGTATGGATGATTGTGTGCTTGTATCAGTGATTGTATAAGAGCGTAACAATGTGCTACTATTTGTATGAGTAAGTGAGCTGGTGTGTGTATAACTGTATAGGTGAGTAAATGGCAGTGTGTTTAATTATTTGCATGACTGACTAGGTGTGTGAGTATCTCTATGGATGAGTGGCGTTGTTTGAGTGTCTATATAGGAGTAAGAGTGCATATGATAGTCCTGTACTGAGTGACCGTAAGTATGAGTGACTGTACGGGTGAGTGAGTGGATGTGTGTGTGTAGACCTAAGAATCAGTGAGTGGGTATGTAGTTATTGGTGTTGGAGTGTCTATGGTTTTGCGAATGGCAGTCTGTAATTTAGAGTGGGTGTATCAAAGATTATATTAGGGTGTGAGGAGGTGCATCAGATTATCACGTGGATGATGTCATCAGTGATGTCATTTGAGATGTCATCAGTGATGTCATCAGTGATGTCACTGACCATGTCATGAGTGATGTAATATGTGACGTCATCAGCAGTGCATTATGGGGGCGCGAAGTTATAGTTAGCTGAACTAACTATAACGGGGGAATTTCACGGGTTTTGTACGAGTGCAATGTCCAAGTAACTATAACTGTCCCTAAAACCTATGGTTTTTTCAGTGAATTTCAAAGGTTTTTAAATGCTAATTTGTAACTATAACGTGTCTGAAACCTATGGTTTTTTCAGTGAATTTCAAAGGTTTTTTAAATGCTAATTTGTAACTATAACGTGTCTGAAACCTATGGTTTTTTCAGTGAATTTCAAAGGTTTTTAAATGCTAATTTCTAACTATAACGTGCCTGAAACCTACGGCTTTTTCAGTGAATTTCAAAGGTTTTGTAAATGACAATTTTTAAATGTATTAATTGTTATATTAATTTTTTTCATACTGATTTACTACATTTTTAGAAACAATTTTTTTTTACATATTTTATTTGTCAAATTACATTGTAATTACATTATACATTACATTACAAAAAATACTTTCTCAGAATGAATTACTTTAGTTTAAATACTTTGCAGATAGGCAATAGACTTTTAAGTACAGTAGTTACAGTTGTTGCAATGGGCAACACATTTTCAAACACAATGCAACATTCAGCTCAATGTGAATTTCTAGTTAAATGCAATTAGTTACTTTATGGATTACTTTTGTAACCACAGGACTGGATCCTAGATTCAGTCCTGGTACATCTCCTGTAAACAGTTGAGTAAAGCGTTTTGGTTACAGTCGTGATTTTTAAGGAATATTATTGTATTTTAAAAAGTTGACACTTTGAAACTTTTTCTCATAGAATCACCAATGTTATCCTATGGAAGGAAATTCACTTAGCAGGTAAAAACTGTTATCGTTACTTTTTCTTACTCAGTGTTGGATCCTGGATCCAGCACTGGTGCATCTCCTGTAAACAGTTGAAAGAATGCGTTTAAGTCATACAGGCGATTTTTAAGGAATATTTGTAGTTTGTGAAAATCAACACTTTGAAACTTTTTTGCTGAAAACCAGTCAATGTTAGCCTATGAAGGAAATTCAAGTTACCGGTAAGTACGGTTAAAATTACTTTTGAGGATCAGTACTGGGCTGAAACATGCAGCACTGAGGTCTCTCCTGATAACAGGTGAGTAAATCGGAATTCGTATTTCGGCTGATTTTAGAGGAATATTTTAAAGTTCCAAAACTCCACACTTAGAAGAATTTCCAAGTGAAACCAGTCAATGTTAGCCTATGGAAGGAAATTCAAGTTACTGGTAAGTACGGTTAAAATTACTTTTCAGGACCAGTACTGGGCTGAAAGATGCAGCACTGAGGTCTCTCCTGATAACAGGTGAGTAAATCAGAATTCGGATTTCGGCTGATTTTAGAGGAATATTTGTATGTTTCAAAAATCAACACTTAGAAGAATTTCCAAGTGAAACCAGTCAATGTTAGCCTATGAAGGAAATTCAAGTTACCGGTAAGTACGGTTAAAATTACTTTTCAGGATCAGTACTGGGCTGAAAGATGCAGCACTGAGGTCTCTCCTGATAACAGGTGAGTAAATCGGAATTCGTATTTCGGCTGATTTTAGAGGAATATTTTAAAGTTCCAAAACTCCACACTTAGAAGAATTTCCAAGTGAAACCAGTCAATGTTAGCCTATGAAGGAAATTCAAGTTACTGGTAAGTACGGTTAAAATTACTTTTCAGGATCAGTACTGGGCTGAAAGATGCAGCACTGAGGTCTCTCCTGATAACAGGTGAGTAAATCGGAATTCGTATTTCGGCTGATTTTAGAGGAATATTTTAAAGTTCCAAAACTCCACACTTAGAAGAATTTCCAAGTGAAACCAGTCAATGTTAGCCTATGAAGGAAATTCAAGTTACCGGTAAGTACAGTTAAAATTACTTTTCAGGATCAGTACTGGGCTGAAAGATGCAGCACTGAGGTCTCTCCTGATAACAGGTGAGTAAATCGGAATTCGTATTTCGGCTGATTTTAGAGGAATATTTTAAAGTTCCAAAACTCCACACTTAGAAGAATTTCCAAGTGAAACCAGTCAATGTTAGCCTATGAAGGAAATTCAAATTACCGGTAAGTACGGTTAAAATTACTTTTGAGGATCAGTACTGGGCTGAAAGATGCAGCACTGAGGTCTCTCCTGATAACAGGTGAGTAAATCGGAATTCGTATTTCGGCTGATTTTAGAGGAATATTTTAAAGTTCCAAAACTCCACACTTAGAAGAATTTCCAAGTGAAACCAGTCAATGTTAGCCTATGAAGGAAATTCAAATTACCGGTAAGTACGGTTAAAATTACTTTTGAGGATCAGTACTGGGCTGAAAGATGCAGCACTGAGGTCTCTCCTGATAACAGGTGAGTAAATCGGAATTCGTATTTCGGCTGATTTTAGAGGAATATTTTAAAGTTCCAAAACTCCACACTTAGAAGAATTTCCAAGTGAAACCAGTCAATGTTAGCCTATGAAGGAAATTCAAGTTACCGGTAAGTACGGTTAAAATTACTTTTCAGGACCAGTACTGGGCTGAAAGATACAGCACTGAGGTCTCTCCTTATAACAGGTGAGTAAATCGGAATTCCTATTTCGGCTGATTTTAGAGGAATATTTGCACAATGGTGAAGGGAGGGGCGGGGCCTGAGGTGACATCTTTGCAAACGCGCCCCGTGGCGCGTTTTAAGTTGGGGATTAAGTTCCCTTGAATCCTGAGGGTCCCTAGGGGCCAACTAGACCACCAGGAACCTCCAATATGCGCCAGGGGCTGCGTTGCAGAGACGTGTAGAGAGGCCACACCCCTTTACACCTCTCTGCAACGCAGCTCTGTGGCGCTTTCTGGATGTACCTGTTGGGCTAGTTGGCCCTCAAGGACCCTCAGGATTGAAGGGGATTTAATTCCCCATCTTAAAACGCGCCACGGGGCCTGTTTGCACACATGTCACCTCAAGCCCCGCCCCTCCTTCACCACTGTGCAAACGCGCCCGTGGCGCGTTTTAAGTTGGGGGATTAAGTCCCCTTGAATCCTGAGGGTCCCCGGAGTCCAACTAGCCCACCATATACCTCCAAAGCGCCATAGAGCTGCGTTGCAGAGAGGTGTAAAAAGGGGCGTGGCCTCTGTACACCTCTCTGCAAGGCAGCCCCCTGGCGCATACTGGAGGTTCCTGGTGGGCTAGTTGGCCTCCAGGGACCCCAGTATTCAAGGGGAATTGTTCTCTCTGCAAACGCGCCAGGGGCGCGTTTGCAGAGTGGTGAAAGAAGGGGCGGGGCCTGCGGGCCCGATCGTTTTTTTTTAAAAAATTTTTTGGGGGAGGGGGCCGCGTGGCCCCCTCCCAGGCCACTACTTGCCCCGGGGACCCCATCCCCGGGGCTGGCTCCTTCTGTTGGGGACTGTGGGGGGTCCCCAATCCCCCACAGTCCCGCCGGCTCCCGTGTCCTACGGGAGCCGGCATTGCTTTACACATGGGGAGCTGCTAAGATGCAGCTCCCCATGTGGAAAGCAATCGGCTTTGGATATTGGAAGAGAGAGCAGGTTTCCTGCTCTCTCTTCCAATATCCAAAGCAAGTTTGCAATGACAGGACGGGAGCCGCGAGGCTCCCGTCCTGTCATTGCAAACAGCAGTGTCCCGGGGGTAGGCACCCCGGGACACTGCAGGAGCCGGCCCTGGGGGTGGTGGTCCCCAGGGCCATCAAGGGCTCCAGGAGGGGGCCGCGCGCCCCTCCCATTCAGTGCACAGCCCCGGGGAGGTGGTGGTCCCTGGGCTCTGGGGGTCCAAAACGGACCCCATTGTAATTTTTCTTAGTGCCCCGGGAGGTGGTGGTCCCGGGCGTGTGGGGGCTGGAGCCCCCACACAGGTTTTTAATAAAAAAGAAGCCCCGGGAGGTGGTGGTCTCGGGGCTGCGGGAGGGCTCAGAGCCATCCCGCACCATTGTACATAAAGCCCCGGGGGTGGTGGTCCCGGGCTTGGGGCCCTTAGAGGCCCCACACATAAAATTAACCCCTCAGCATGCCCCCGGGACTTGGGCCACCCGGGGCCAATTAACATTGAAGCGCGGAGACCGCGCTCGATTTTTTGTTCGGCAGGGTTCGCGCTCCCTGAGCGCATCCTGCCGATTTTTAATTTTTTTAATTTTTTTTTGCCCAGGGGTCCTTGTGGGACCCCTGAGCAAACCTAGGGGTCAGGGTGTTTCTACTCTCCCCCTTTGTGCGCTTTGCGCACTTGTTTCTGTCCCTCGGTTCTACCGAGGGATAAAATGGCTGCCAACATTTCCTGAATCGGAATGTTGACAGCCAGCTGACAGCCAATTAACATGCAGCTCGTGGATCGGGAGGGTGCGCGAATCCTCCGTGCCCATAGATATATATGTACTTTTACTTTTTGATTTTCTCAGCAACTACTGAACGGATTTACACCATTTAACAAAAGGGTTCTTTCTGAACCAAGAACTACCTCTTTGCCAAATTTGGTGTAATTCTGCTCAGCAGTTCGGGCTGTAGCCGTGTCTAAAGTTTCCTATGGGAAAATGCATGGGAAAACGCGTTTTGGGACCCCTTTTTCTCGGCCCCGCTGACGTATCACCCCGAGACTTTCAGGGTAGGAGCGGACCGGAGCGCCCACGAAGTTTGAAAATTTCGCAAGATACGTCAACCGGCAAGAGAGTTATTTCAAATAGAATGTCGCGGATTTCCTATGGATAATAGGTTGTAACTATAACTATCTACTGGCGACCGCCAGTAGATAATATATATATATATATATATATATATATATATATATATATATATATATATATATATATATATATTATCTACTGGCGGTTGCCAGTAGATAGTTATAGTTAGGACCTATTATCCATAGGAAATCCGCGACATTCTATTTGAAATAACGTTAGCGCCGGTTGACGAATCTTCGCGAAAGTTTCCGACTTGTTGCGAGCGCCCGCTCCGCTCCTACCCTAAAAGTCTCGGGTTGATTCGTCAAGCGGGGCCAAGAAAAAGGGGGTCCCAAAACGCGTTTTCCCATTCATTTTTCCATAGGAACCTTTAGTCGCAGCTACAGCCCGAACTGCTGAACGGAATTACACCAAATTTGGCAAAGAGGTAGCCCTTGGTTCAGTGTCGTGCCTCCCGCCTCGATGTTACACTTGCCCTCGGGTGGGCCAAGTCCCGGGGGCATGGTGGGGGGGTTGAAATTTAATGTGGGGGCCTCTAAGGCCCCTAAGCCCCGGGGACCGCCACCCCCCGGGCTTTGAAAAATAATGGTGCGGGAGGGCTCTTATTATGACCTGTGTGGGGGCTCCAGCCCCCACACTCCCCGGGGACCGCCACCTCCCCGGGCACTAAAGATTTGAATATGGGGGTCCGTTACGGACCCCAACGCCCGGGACCACCACCTCCCGAAGCTGTGAAATGGTTGGGAGGGGGCCGCGCGGCCCCCTCCTGGAGCCCTTGATGGCCCTGGGGACCACCACCCCCCAGGGCCGGCTCCTGCAGTGTCCCGGGGTGCCTACCCCCGGGACACTGTAGTTTGCTATGACAGGACGGAAACCTGCTCTCTCTTTCAAAATGCAAACCCAATTGCTTTTCCACATGGGGAGCAGCATGTTAGCTGCTCCCATGTGGAAGCAATGCCGGCTCCCGTAGGACACGGGGAGCCGAGCGGGACTGTGGGGGATTGGGGACCCCCCACAGTCCCCAACCAGAGGCCAGGCCCCAGGGGATGGGGTCCCCGGGGCCATAGTGGCCAGGGAGGGGGCCACGCAGCCCCCTCCCCAAATAAAAAAAAAAAAAAAAAGGGCAAGGCCGGCCCCAGGGAATGGGGTCCCCGGGGCCTTAATGGCCTGAGGAGGGGGCCACGCAGCCCCCTCCAAATTAAAAAATAAAAAGCGAGGGCATGCCCCGGGGATGGGGTCCCGGGGCCAATACAGGCCCAGGGAAGGGGGCCACGCGGCCCTTCCCGTTTTTTTTTTTTATTTAAAAAAACATTAAATGCTCAGGCCCCGGGAATGGGGTCCCCGGGGCCAAAGTGGCCAAGGGAAGGGGGTCCACTCAGCCCCCTCCCATTAAAAAAATTAGAAAAAAAAAAACGACCGGCATTGTGCCGGAGGCTCCGCCCCTCCCTGCAGTACTCTGCAAACGCGCCCCTGGCGCATTTTAAGAAGGGGAGGCATTCCCCTTGAATACTAGGGGTCCCTGGGGTCCAACTAGCCCACCAGGAACCTCCAGTATGCGCTGAGGGCTGCGTTGCAGAGAGGTGTACAGAGGCCACGCCCCTTTTACACCTCTCTGCAACGCAGCTCTGTGGCGCTTTTAGAAGTACATGGTGGGCTAGTTGGACTCCAGGGACCCTCAGGATTCAAGGGGACTTAATCCCCCAACTTAAAACGCGCCACGGGGCGCGTTTGCACAGTGGTGAAGGGAGGGGGCGGGGCTTCAGGTGACATGTGTGCAAACAGGCCCTGTGGAGTGTGGAGTTTTGGAACTTTATAATATTCCTCTAAAATCAGCCGAAATACGAATTCCGATTTACTCACCTGTTATCAGGAGAGACCTCAGTGCTGCATCTTTCAGCCCAGTACTGATCCTGAAAAGTAATTTTAACCGTACTTACCAGTAACTTGAATTTCCTTCCATAGGATATCATTGCCTGCTTTTTGCTGAAAAAGTTTTTAAGTGTCGATTTTTGAAACATACAAATATTCCTCTAAAATCAGCCAAAATACGAATTCCGATTTACTCACCTGTTATCAGGAGAGACCCTCAGTGCTGCATCTTTCAGCCCAGTACTGATCCTGAAAAGTAATTTTAACCGTACTTACCAGTAACTTATATTTCCTTCCATAGGAATCCATTGTCTGGTTTTCAGCAGAAAAGTTTCAAAGTGTTGATTTTCACAAACTACAAATATTCCTTAAAAATCGCCTGTATGACTTAAACGCATTCTTTCAACTGTTTACAGGAGATGCACCAGTGCTGGATCCAGGATCCACCACTGAGTAAGAAAAAGTAACGATAACACTACTTACCTGCTAAGTGAATTTCCTCCCATAGGATAACATTGGTGATTCTATGTGAAAAAGTGTCAACTTTTAAAATACAATAATATACCTTAAAAATCACTACTGTAACCAAAACGCTTTTACTCAACTGTTTACAGGAGATGTCCCAGGACTGAATCTAGGATCCAGTCCTGTGGTTAGAAAAGTAATCCATAAAGTAACTAATTGCATTTAGCTAGAAATTCACATTGAGCTCAATGTTGCATTGTGTTTGAAATTGTGTTGCCCATTGCAACAACTGTAACTACTGTACTTAAAAGTCTATTGCCTATTACGTTTAATCACTCACTTGTAGAGTCAGTCACTCACGTACTAAATCATCCATTCAGACACTTATACACCCACTCATTCTTCAATACGCCTTTCCGTATATATATTAAACATATTTAAACTTTACAGAAACACACAGTCACTGGATGATGTCAGCAGTGATGTCATCAGTGATGCCACTGACCATGTCATGAGTGATGTAATATGTGACGTCATCAGCAGTGCATTGCGGGGGCGCGAGTTATAGTTAGCTGAACTAACTATAACGGGGAATTTCACGGGTTTTGTACGAGTGCAATGTCCAACTAACTATAACTTTCCCTAAAACCTATGGTTTTTTCAGTGAATATATATATATTACCTACTGGCGCTCGCCAGTAGGTAGTTATAGTTAGGACCTCGTTTCTATTCAAAAAGTGTTTTTTGTTTTGCTAATAACTTTGGCGTCGTTTGACGAATCTTTGTGAAATTTTCAAAACTAATGGCCCGCTCCGGTCAGCTCCTGTCTTGAAAGTTTCGGGGTGATTCGTCAAGCGGGGGCCGAGAAAAAAGGGGGTCCCTAAACACATTTTCCCCATGTTAATTTCCATAGGAATTTTAGACAAAGCTACAGCCCGAACTGCTGAACGGAATTACACCAAATTTGGCAAAAAGGTAGCTCTTGGTTCAGAAAGAGCCCTTTTTTTTAAATGGTGTAAATCCGTTCAGTAGTTCCTGAGAAATTAGAAAAAGAAAAATATCGATATCTGAGCACCGAGGAGGAGTCGCGACTCCTCCCGAACACGAGCTTCACTCTGATTGGCTGCCAACACTCTAAACCAGAATGTGTTGGCAGCCATCTTGTGACTCGGTAACCGAGTCACAATAAAAGAGTTAAAAAAAGGTGAAAAACAAGAAAAGGGAGCAGGGTACAAACACCCTGACCCCCTAGGCCTGCTCAGGGGGTCCCACAAGGACCCCCATGCCAAAGAAAGCATTTTTTTAAATTAAAAAAATGGCCGAATTCGCGCTGGGGTCGCGAATCCGGACGAGAAAATAATAAAAAAAACAAAGCTTGGGCTCCCGCGCTTCATTGACTTTAAGCCCCCGGGTGGGCCAGGTCCCGGGGGCATGCTAAATTATGTTGCAGGGGCCCCCCACAGCCCCGGGCATTGCCACCTCCCTGGAGCTTTATTTATGATGTGCGGGGGCACGCGGCCCTCCCACAGCCCCGGGGACCATTATGCAAAAAGGGTGGGGGGCCTCGCGGCTGCCCCCAGGGCCCGGGGACCACCACCTCCCTGGGGCTTTTTTATAATTAGGGTGGGGGGCCTTGCGGGCCCCCCAAGCCCCAGGGACCGCCACCTCCCCGGGGATTTCTTATAATTAGGGTGGGGGCCTCGAGCCCCTCCACACGCCCCGGGGACCACCACCTCCCCAGGGCACTAAATATTGAAATTGGGGGGTCCGTTACGGACCCCCAAGCCCCGGGGACCACCACCTCCCTGGGGCTTTGAAAATGAAGGGAGGGGGGCCACGCGGCCCCCCTCCTGTAGCCCTTGATGGCCCTGGCGACCGCCAACCCCCAGGGCCGGCTCCTGCAATGTCCCAGGGTGCCTACCCCCGGGACATTGCCATTTGCTATGGCAGGGCAGGAGCTGCGTGGCTCCCGCCCTGTCTTTGCAAACTCTGCTTTGGTTTTTGGAAGCGAGAGCAGGAAACCTGCTCTCGCTTCCAAAAACCAAAGCAGAATTGCTTTTGCACAAGGGGAGCTGCATGTCAGCAGCTCCCCTTGTGCAAAAGCAATGCCGGCTCCCGCAGGAGGAGGGGAGCCAGCGGGACCGTGGGGGCATTGGGGCTCCCCCCACGGTCCCCATCAAAGAGGCCAGGGAGTTACCTTCTAAAGCCCAGCACGAAGAGTTCCATTTGCGTAAGCGGAGGCCATGGGGTTTTAAAAAATTTTTTTTTTTAAAAGAGGCAATGCCCTGAGGGATGGGGTCCCCGGGGCAGATAAAAGCCTCAGGAGGGGGTCCACGTGGCCCCCCTCCATTACAAAATTAAAAAAAGTGTTTCTGGTTTAAAAAATGTTTTTTTTTTTAAAAAGAGGCAATGCCCCGAGGGATGGGGTCCCCGGGGCAGATAAAAGCCTCAGAAGGGGGTCCACGCGGTCCCCCTCCATTACAAAATTAAAAAAGTGTTTCTGGGCATGCCCTGGGGGATGGGGTCCCCGGGGCCGAAATTGGCCTTGGGAGGGGGTCGTGCGGCCCCCTTCCCGTTTTTTTTTTTTTTTTAAAAAGGGGGTCAAGCCCTGGGGGATGGGGTCCCCAGGGTCCAAAAAATAGTAAAAGAAGGGGGGTCACACAGCCCCCCTTGTAAAAAAGAAACCGGCATCTCGCCGGAGGCCACGCCCCCTTTCTCCACCACTCTGCAAACGCGCCCCCTGGTGCGTTGTTAGATGGGGAATTAATTCCCTTTGAATACTGAAGGTCCCTGGGGGCCAACTAGCCCACCAGGTACCTCCAATATGCACCAGGGAGCTGCGTTGCAGAGAGGTGGTCCGAGGCCGCGCCCCTTTTTACACCACTCTGCAAACACGCCTCTTGGTGCACTGATGGTGGGGCGATGAGGTCCTCTTGTGTCCTGAGGACTTCAGGACACAAGTGGACTTTATCCCCCGAGCAGCAGTGCGCCAAGAGGCACGTTTGCAGAGTGGTGTAAAAAGGGGGCGTGGCCTCGGACCACCTCTCTGCAATCCAGCTGCTTGGGGCTTACTGGAGGTACCTGGTGGGCTAGTTGGCCCCCAGGGACCCTCAGTATTCAAGGGGAATTAATTCCCCAACTAACAACACGGAAGGGGGCGCGTTTGCAGTGTGGTGGAGATATGGGGCGTGGCCTAGTTCTACGTATCAGCAATCCCACTGCGTGGGGCTTAGTGGAGTTAAGAGGTAGGCTAGTTGGCCCCTAAAGGACCCCCAGCAGCGAAGGGGCTTTCAATCCCCATCCAAGAGCGCGCCAGGGAGCGTGTTTGTAGAGTGGTGGGAAAAGGGTGTGTGGCCTGCTATGAGTACTTACCAATGCTGCTGTGTGGGACTTACTGGAGGTAATAGGAGGGGTAGTTGGCCCCCAAGGATGTCCTTAGGGGCCAACTACCCCTCTTGTTAGCTCCAGTAAGTTCCACACAGTGGGATTGCTAAGACGTCTTCGGAGGCCATGCCCCCCTTTCTCCACCACTCTGCAAACACGCCTCGTGGCAGACTACGGGATGGGGGATGAAGTCCAATTTACTCCTGAGGGAGTTTGGGGCCCAAGAAGCCCTCCTGGTACCTCCTGTAAGTCCTACGCAGCGGAATTCCTGAGCGCTGGTCGGAGGCCCAGCACCCTTTCTCCACCACTCTGCAAACGTGGCTACTACTTAAAGAAGCATCTTTCTGCACCTCTGACTTAGAGGCAGTTTTAATCCCCATGCCCTATTATGTACTAAGGCCTTACAGTGCAGGGCATGCCAATCACAGGGGTAGCCCAACGCATAGTGTTCCCTAGTGTATGTAGCTGTTTTCACTGTATTCTAAGTGTCTTTTAGCATAGCACTGTCTCTAGACCTGGTTAGTCAGAGTCAGTTACCACCAGTACCCGTCAGCAAAAAGTTGGGGGCACAGGATGTCTTTGCAACAAGGCCTCTTTCTGCTCCTCTGTTGGTTCTTTCTGCACATCTCTTGCTTCTCCCTGCACTTTTCTTCATCTTTCTGGACTTCTGTTGCCTCTTTCTGCATTTCTCTTGCTTCTTTCTGTGCCTTTGTTCCTCTTTCTTCACATGTCCTACCTCTGTAGGCATAGTTAAAAATTAGCATTTAAAAAACCTTTGAAATTCACTGAAAAAACCATAGGTTTCAGGGACGTTATAGTTAGAAATTAGCATTAAAAAAACCTTAGAAATTCACTGAAAAACCATAGGTTTCAGGCACGTTATAGTTAGAAATTAGCCTTTAAAAAACCTTTGAAATTCACAGAAAAAACCATAGGTTTCAGGCACGTTATAGTTAGAAATTAGCATTTAAAAAACTTAGAAATTCACTGAAAAAACCACAGGTTTCAGGGACGTTATAGTTAGTTGGACATTTCACTCGTACAAAACCAGTGAAATTTGGCCGTTATAGTTAGTTCAGCTAACTATAACTCGCGCCCGCAATGCACTGCTGATGACGTCACATATTACATCATTCATGACATGGTCAGTGACATCACTGATGACATCACTGATGACATCTCAAATGACATCACTGATGACATCACTGATGACATGATCCACGTGATAATCTGATGCACCTCCTCACACCCTAATATACCCTTTGATACACCCACTCTAAAATACAGACTACCATTTTCGAAACCATAGACACACCAACACCAGTTACTACATACTCACTTACTGATTCCTAGGTCTATACACACATCCGCTCATTCACCCATACAGTCACTCATACATGCAGTCACTCATCAATACAGCACTATCATATGCACTTATACACCTGTACAGACACTCACACACCGCCACTCACCCATAGAGTTACTCACACACCTAGTCAGTCATGTAAAGAATCAATCACACTCCCATTTACTCACCTATACAGTTATACACACACCACCTCACCTATTCATACAGATACTAACACATACTTACTCATTTATACAATCACTGACACAAGCACACACTCATTCATACAGCCACTCTCACAATCACTCACTCTCACATATAGTCATTTATATACTCCAACACTCACATATACTGCCTTTCACATATGTAGTTACTCACACATATACCACTGAGACATCCATTCACTCACCAACACAGCCATATGCACACTCACTCACCCATACAGCCCTTCACAGACACACTCTTGAACCCATACACCCAGTGAATCACCCACTCACACATCTATGCACAAAGTCACACACCCCCCACCCACCCACACAGACACTCAGGCACCCATACAAATACTCAGGCAACCAATCAATAACCCATATAGACACTCATGTAGCTACTCACCAACCCATGCAGCAGCTTACACAACAACAGACAGACTGATACAGACATTCACACAGTTTAGTCACTAACCTGCATTCAGTAGGACACATTTAATCACTCACTTATACAGTCAGTCACGCACCTACTAAATCCTCCATCCAGACACGAATACACCCACTCATTCTTCAATACACCTTGGCATATATATGAAACATATTTAAACTTTATAGAAACACATGGTCACTGGATGATGTCATCAGTGATGTCATTTGAGATGTCATCAGTGATGTCATCAGTGATGTCACTGACCATGTCATGAATGATGTAATATGTGACGTCATCAGCAGTGCATTGCGGGGGCGCGAGTCATAGTTAGCTGAACTAACTATAACAGCCAAATTTCACTGGTTTTGTACGAGTGAAATGTCCAACTAACTATAACGTCCCTGAAACCTGTGGTTTTTTCAGTGAATTTCTAAGGTTTTTTAAATGCTAATTTCTAACTATAACGTGCCTGAAACCTATGTTTTTTTCAGTGAATATATATATATATATATTGCACCTCCACTTTGTTTGGAGTCTTTGGTGCTCGGGAAGATGCTGTTCCTTGACCTTTGAGAAGTGAAGGTTTTCTCCGTTACCTAATTTTCTTGGTTTGAGTATTTTATCAGGCACTATCAGGCAATTGATGTCAACAGCCTGCTAATGATCACTGTTCCATTTACTACCTAGCTCTGTACCTTAATATTACCAGGTACGCCATTTATGACTCATGTCCTATTGAAAGCATTAGAGCTACCTAACCATTCTTCGAAAAAAGTAGTCACAATTTCTCATCTTGGAATAGAACCACTTCATTTCACAAGAAAGATAAAATAATTGTGCATAATTATGACCACTTTATCCTAAAGTAATATGTTTTGCTGCCTTCACCCACTATAAATATCGCAAGCCTTTGACATCTAGTTCCAACTCATCGCTTTTTGGGACAAATTCTCCTGTCTATTTAAATTGACTTTATTACTCTGACTTTTACATATATTACTGAACAGCAACATATTACACTTTTGACCTACATTACAACAGTTGTTTTAACCATAAGTTACCTTTAAAATGTATGTCCTTTGGGAGAACTGCACAAACGTTCCAGTTCTGAAACTTGTGGCTTTCGTTACATTCCCATAAACAGTAACATTTTGTGATGACCCTCTTCAAAAGGCACATAAAACTCATTTAGTAACTAAAGGATCACTTAAATGCATTTCTTAGCTTTTTAAAACAGTCACTCTTCTTGAGTGGCTGAGGTCCACTACACTCTGTTCACTGAAACCAGATTTGAATGGCTGGCTTCTTCTCACAGAGCTCACCAAAGATTGCCTAGGCCTTTGATAGGGTAAAAACCTTATCAGGGCTCAAGGCGAACGAGGAGATTTTAAATCCATTCACTCAGAGCCAATGGAATCAGTCAAGCAGTCGTCCCCTTCGGTCACTGATCACCCAGATATAGTGGTGTCTGTTCTTGCTTCCGGTTCCGTGATCCAACCCTGCTCTGGCTACATGCAACAGAACTCTCTTCTGAGAGTGCAATGGAGGACCTCTGATATTTTGCTTCACTGTACCCTCATTTTTTTTCTCCAACAGAACCGGACAGCTGTATTTTACACTGTTCAGTAATCATGGAACACCGTTGTAATGGACCTTCCTCTCTGTGAGAAATTGCTTTGTTGGTTGAGAAGGGTGTGAGCCCTTCTCAAGGAACAGCAGCAATCCTGGTCAGCGTGAACCACAAAAGACACTAAATTAACCTGTGTGTAGCCCTCTGGTACCTTGCCACGACAGCAGTCAGGCTTAACTTAGAGGCAATGTGTAAAGTATTTATGCAATACTCAAATAGTGCTAAAGTGAAAACATCACTCAAGAAAAACCCCTCATCAATTTAGAGAAATAGAGTAAAAGTTAATAAATTGTTTGGCATCAACATCACAAAGATCCTATCAGGAGCACTGGAGATATGCAATTTCAAAGTTTTAAGGTAAGTGTGGTGCCTAAAAGTACAAAGCATCATTCACAGTTTTCTGGTCGTGCAAGACCGGGTAAAAGTCACAGGCTTAGGCCGACCGAAGTCGAGCTTGTGCTGGATACTGGTACCAAGTTAGTCCTGCTGAAAAAGTTACCTTCTAAAGCCCAGCACGAAGAGTTCCATTTGCATAAGCGGAGGCCATGAGGAGCAAGGAGAGTGTTGCGGATAGCTGTCTCTGTAGCGTGAAGAGCACACCGGGTATCACAGACAGTCGTCGCTGTAGCTCAAAGATCTTGTCAGGAGACATTGATGGTCGTGGCTGAAGCTTTGCATTGGCAGTTACTGCTAGCTATTAATGCTGTATTGCAAAGTGCCATCTCGCGTTGCCAGTCATCGCTGGCAGTTGCAGTAGCACGAAGATTCTGGTTCGCCAGATCTTCACATCGGCAATCAGCGTGGACGGCAAGATCTTCACACGAACTGGCTTGTGCGTGGTCGTGAAGTGACCACATTTTCAGGATTTCTCCTTTTCTTATAAGAGGAGCTCAACTGATCCCACAGCAAGGTTCCAGGACCTGGGATGCACCTCATGGGAATCAGGAACTCACTCAAGCAGAGGCCAGCAGGGTTCAGGTAGGTCCAGTTGCAGATCCATGCAGGTCCAGTGCAGTAGGTCAGATGGGCAGCTGCAGAGAAACTTGTTGTGTCCCTGTAGCTCAGAATAGGAGATCAGTCAGCTGACCCTTCGAGTCACTTCAGCCTGGGATGAAGGGTGCAGGTCCGTCTTTCTTCTTAGACAGTAGACCTCTAACATCAGGGCAGTCCTTCTTTTGTACTGTTTACAGGCTCAGGAGTGTACAGGAGAGTCGATCTGAGGGGTCCCTTTTTATACCTGGTGCTCAGTTTGAGGTGGAAGGAACTTCTGGAGTGTTCCCCTTCCAGAAGTGTCTGTAATTTCCTGCCTCTCTGCCCTAGTCCTAGTCTGTTTAGTCACACAATAGGTTAGTGTAAAGCCCCTTGTGTGTGAGCTGATGCAGTCTTTGAAGTGCGTGTGTGACAGGTGACAGCTCCACAACCCTCATCAAGTCAGGATGGCCCATACTACCAGTACCAAGACCCTCCATCGTGACTTTCTGGGAGAATTACACAAAGACCAACTGCCAACTGCACATAGTCACGTGACCCAGGAACAGGCTGCAAGCACCAAATGGTTAGAACATGAAAATGGACACTTTCTAAAAGTAGCATTTTCAGAATTGTGACTTAAAATCCAACTTTACTATTGAAGAGGATTTTAAATTACAATTCCTCAGTGTTGAAAATTGGGTTAGTGGTTGAGGGAGGACCCTACTCAAGCAGCAGCCACAATTTCTGTCAAGGTGTAGTTACAGGAAAACCTCAAATTAACCTGTGCGTAACCCTCTGGTAGCTTGGCACAAAGCAGTCAGGCTTAACTTAGAGGCAATATTTAAAGTATTTATGCAGCACTTCAGTAAATTGTAATAAATTATTTGAGACCAAAATTACAAAAATTCAATCAATAGAACCGGAGCTATACAATTTTAAAGTTTTAAGTTAAAATAATGCCTAAAAGCACAAAGAACCAACCGTGGTTATCTGGTCGCACTGGACTTGGAGAAAACCACAAGTTCACGCAGGCCACAATGGAGTGCAGGCCAGATGCAGGGACCAACTTAGGCCAGCTGAGCAAAATTCTGTAAATCCTGGTTTCGGAGTGGTGCGAGATCCCGCATAGAGGATGCGTCACTCAATGGCAGTTCCGAGGAGCTATGGGTTGTGATGTGAAGACTTGCGCCGATATGTGTTGCGAAGTGGCAGTTCTGAGGAGCTGCAGTGATCCTGTATTGGGGATGTGTTGCACAGCGGTTCCGATGCAGGGCTGCAAGGTGAAGCGTCATGCTGCACCAGTTCTGCTGGGAACACAGCTGGGCTGGCAGAGCACCTTCAGGCCCACTCCCAAGGGTCCAGGACTGGGGTGGCACCACTTGGAGGGCAAGTCTCACTGCAAGTAGAGTCCGGGTGCTGAGTTCAAGATGGTTGGTGCCTTTTCTGTGCATGAGGCTCTGATCAAAAGGCCAGCCAATGAGCCCTTGGAGTCACTCTGGTTATCCTAGGATCAAGATGTAGGTCAAGTCTTTACACTCAGGCAGTAGAACAGCAGGGCAGCATAGCAGTAGGGCAGCAGGACAATAGAGTAGGAATGCTTCTGGCAGAGCAGCACAGCGGTCCTCCCAAGTCTCCCACAGATCAAGAGGTGTACTGAAGTGTTGGGTCTAAGGGTCCACTGTTTATACCTGGTGCCAACTTTGCAGTTGGAGCAGGTTCTGGAGGCTTCCACCCCGAGAGGTGTATGGGATTTCCTGCCTCCCTGACTTAGCTTGTCTAAGGTCACAATAGACTAGTGTCAAACCCTTTGTTCGTGTGCTGAGGCAGAGCATTTGTGATTTGCAAATGTGGTATGTGGCAGCTCCCCCCTCATCAAGTCAGAGATGGCTCATTCTGCCAACAACTATGCTTCTTTGTACCACTGTCTGAAGCAATGCACAAAGACTATCTGCTAGCTACACCTGGTCATGTGAGCCAGGAAACCTGCACCAAATGGTTGGGACAAGAAAATGCCAACTTTCTAAAAGTGCCATTTTCAGAACTTTCTGACTTTATTATTAAAGAGGGTTTTAAATTACAATTATTTAGACATTCCTACCTTCTCCCAATTGAAATTTACCACTTATTTAATTTTGTAAGTTAACCCAATGTTATCCTATGGGAAAGGCAGGCCTTGCAGTAGTGAAAAATGCATTTAAGAGTTTTTCACTACCAGGACATGTAAAAGTTAAAAGGGCATGCCTAGATTTTAAAAATATACCACCCCCTTCTATATTGGTTGCTTAGGGCATAACATAGGGGTGACATATATGTATGAAAAAGGAAGGTTTGGGCCTGGCAAAAAGTTTCTTTTGCTAGGTCTAACTGGCAGTTTAAAACTGTACACGTAGGTTGCAATGGCAGGCCTGAGACATGGTTTACAGGGCTACTTAAGTGGGTGGCACAATCAATGCTGCAGGCCTACTAGTAGCATTTAATTTATCGGCCCTGGGTACATGTAGCATCTCTTTACGAGGTGAAAATTGGGCGTGAGCCAATTTTAAGATGCTTAAAGGAGAGAGCACAAGCACTTCAGCATTGGTTAGCAGCGGTAATTTGCCCAGAGTCCTAAAGGCCAACAAAACAGTTTCAGAAACAGGGAGGTTAAGACATAAGAATTGTACAACACTCAGACGCCAAATATGACATTCCTACCTGCTCCCAAACAAAAGTAATCACTTGTTAAATGTAATAATGTAACCCAATGGTATCATATGGGAGATGTAGGTCTCACAACAGTGAAAAACAAATGTTAAAAGTATATGTCCAACTTTTTAAATATATTGCACTTTGCCTTATGGGCTATTTAGGGGTGTCTTATTTGTATTAAAAACTGAGGTTTAGGCCTGGCAAAAGGTTTATTTTGCCAGGTCGAAATGGCAGTTTAAAACTGCACACACAGGCTGCAATGGCAGGCCTGAGACATGTTTAAACAGGCTACTTAAGTTGGTGGCACAATAAGTGCTGCAGGCCCACTAGTAGCATTTAATTTATAGGCCCTGGGTATATATAGTACCGCTTTGCTTGGGACCTACGAGTAAATTAAATGTGCCAATCAGGTGTAAGTCAATTTTATCATCTGTAAAGGAGAGAGCACAGTACTTTAGCACTGACTAGCAGTGGTAAAGTGCACAGAGTCCTAAAAGCTAACACAAAACGGGTTCAGAAAACAGGTGGGTTAAAGGCAAAAAGTCAGCAGAGAGGGCCAGGTCAAGCAATCTCAGTTACAACTATAGTTGTCAGTCCTACCGGTATGTTACTGGGGCTTGGGGGCACATGCATCAAGCAATTTTGCGATCACAAACAGTGCAATTCGCAAAAATTGGGTGTTTGCGTTCATAAAATGGCCTTTTGCTATGCATGAAAGTGTTTAGATTCGCAATTTAGGTAATCGCAATATCTTGCGATTACCTAAATTGCAAATGCAAATAGGGAATCGCAATTTACGATTCACTAATGCACATGCAAGAAGCCTTTCCTAAATGTGAACTGTGCATTTAGGAAACACTAATTAACATCAATTTGAAGTTGATGTTAACCATGTTCATACTTTGAAAAATGCCCAAAACTGCATTTTTCAAAGTGCCATGTGGTTGCTCTTAAAGCTTCTGTTTGTGTAGAGAACCATGATTTTATTAAAGACAAGGATAATTCATTGAGAAGTTCTGAAGCCTCTCCCGAACGTTCTCTGAATCACCCTCCCCTTCTACGCCTAGTAAATTTTCTTGTGCTTGAGTGAACTAGGAAAGGTATTTTCACAGTCAGTTCCATTACCAATGGGAACCAAACGTTGTCCAAAAAGGAGTAACTACGACTATCTGACATCTCTGTCTCCTTACATGAACCAATACCCTCTAAATCATGGCAAAAGGAGGGAAGGCATATTCTTTTATTCCTTTCCAACTCAAAGTGAACACATCTACTGCTATTGCCCTGGAAGCAAACAACTCCACCTCCAAAGGACCTATACTCAATTCTATCTTCCAAAATATATTCCTTCTCAATTTCCACTGATGTAATCCTTCAGATGTCTCATATTCAAATCTACTAACACACTGTCCTTTCCTAGTAAATTCTAAGCTTTCAGTTCCATTCTATGATACTGGAAAAATTCCTACAAATCTTTTATAATTTCTGATATTTCTGTAGCCCTGCCTCCCCCCAATCTGTTTATATAACTCACTGTTGTTATATTGTTCATTCACAAAATAGTGAACACCCCTGTATTTTTTCTTTGAAACTGCGAAGCGCAAACTGCCATCAAGACCTGCTATCAGCTCTAACAAATGTACTTGTTCTTGGGGGGGCGTGGCTTGGCTCCAACCAAGATGGCTGCAAAATAGAGGTGCTCCCATGACCCTGCCGCCCAAGACCTGCCATCCGTATTAAAATCCGTCTTCATTGGAGCCACAACCTGTGAGCAGGAACGGGGGCACAACTGCGGCCCCAGACGGGTGAAAATTGGAGACGATGTGAGGCAGGCCCCGCCGGCATCGGACAGGCTGAGGGAGAGTGTTGCGAGCACTTGGGGAAGACACCCAGGAGCAGGTGTCCGGAGACTGAAAGCCCCGGGGGAGGTGACGATCGGGGCACCTTGGGTGCCTGGTGACCCCAGTGGAGAACAACCCGGCCTACTGGAGGGCAAGCGGCTAGGACTGAATCCTGCAACGCTGGAAGGACTGCCTTGGCTGTGTCTGAGTAGGAGAGGGCAGAGGACTGGGGCTGAGGCCAGATCAAGGGTACGTTGGGATGTAGTTCTTCCCCCATCCCTTCCTAAAAGACAAGAGGTTCTAGGGACCCTACCCATAACGGGTCTCCCCGGTTGCAGGAGAGCATTTGACCGGGGCAGCTGTGGAATCTGCCTGGCTAGAAGAGTGGTTCGGGCGCGGCCGGCCTCCCTTGTCATTTGAGGGTACGTGACTGGGGCCGCTTGGGTGACTATATGGCTGGAGAGAGCCTGGCGGCCCTGTTTTTCCTTCCTTGGCTTTCTCCACTCTCCCCCTTCCTGCTTCCTCGGAACAACTTTGGGGTAGGCCAAAAGGTGCAGATCAATATGATAAAGAGTGTGAATAGACCGGCATAGGTGCCAGTGTGCCATTGGTCTGCAGTGTTGTGAGTTGCAGTGGGACCCCGTTTGTACATTAGGCACCCCAGGGATAGTGGCAAGGCCCAGAGGCAGATCGTTATAGGCAGACCTACTGCAGCATCCTGACACCGGATGGCAGAGTGTTTGGGGCAGCCCCCATTCACGGAAGAGTCAGCGGAAGATGTGTCGGACGCAGGAAGACATTCGACGGGAGAGCGGTGCAGTTAGATTATGGATAGACCTGAAACAACAGAGATATGTTGAAGCCCAGGGGGCAGGGACAGCCACAAACCAATGAAATGAATCAATATTCAGTTCCCAGACAACACTTGGAGGGGACAGGACAGCCCGGAGACCCAGGCCCCCCCCCGAGCCCTCCCTCAGGGGGATCATGATGGCCATCCAGGTCCTCCAGGGCTCCCTGGAGCCGAAAATTGTTATGGTCATGATTGACGTGGGGCTCCTGAGAGCGGACTTTCAGAAGATGTCTGATAAAGTCAGAAATGAGGAGTCCCACATCCATGATCTCCAGACTTCCTCTAAGTCCCTGGAGAACCAAGTATGTACGTTGACGAACCAGCAGGAGCTGCTCGCTGCGAGAATCGAGGTTCAGGAGGGGCGGGCCAGACAAAACAATGTGCATATTGTGGGGGTGCCAGAGGGCGCAGAGGCCTAAAGCATGGACCTCTTTGTGAAAGACTTGATAACTGCCCACCTTCGCCTTATTCGGTTGAGAGGGTGCACAGGGCACCGGTCCCGCAGCCAAAGTGAGAGCCCAGATGTAACATCATAGCCAGGATTTTCAATCATAGGGACCAGGACGCAATCTTACAAGCAGCCCATTAACAAGGAGATCTGAAGTATGAGAATACCACGTTGCGCTTTTTTCCACTCTTTACTTTGCAAGTCCAGAAGCAACGGCCGAGCTTCGATCAAGTGGAGAAGGTGCTCCCAGAAAAAGAACTGAAATACATGATGCTCTTTCCAGCCAAACTATGAATCCTCACCAATGGGAAATCCTGTTTTTTTCATTCACCTACGGAGGCATGGGACTGGATGGATGGATTGCGCACGCAGGAGCGACAAAAGCAGAGGGGCCCTCGAAGGAACCACCCTTGAAACAATCAAGATGGGAACTCCCTGAGTGGTGACAACTGCCGACAAGACAAAGAGCCTGATCCAAAAGTAACCTAGACGTGAGTTGCACAAGGTCTCGCAGCAGGTGAGAACTGAGGATCTATGGACCTGGTGGCCCGAAGACATTGATGTTAAAAGGCATGACTCTCATATGCAGCTGGGTCAATGGAACTAAATGGGGCCCCGGGGAAAGGAAGGGGGCCTAAATTTGCCAATATTGGGAATCAGCTGTTTGTGCTGCTCTCCCCCAATTCCCCCCAATAGACTTATGAGGGAAGATACAATGGCCCCCTGGAGCCCTGTTGGGTGGCTCTGGAGCTACCATCAACCATAGAGGGTCAGTGGGCGATGCATGAGTGCGGGAACAGGTGAGTGGGGTGGCCAACCCCCTAACATGTTCTAGTTACACTTGAGGGTGACAGGCGCTCTGAAAATTGGGGAGGTGGGCAGTCTAGCCCCATAGTGCAGGGTAGCAGGGAGGGGGGAGTTTGGGGTATAGTTTGGTTCAGAGTGGTTCTAGCAGCAGGTGTGAGGAGCTCAGCGGAGCAATAGAGAACAAGAAGGCCAGAAAGGGGAGTTAGATACACATCAGGGAGACATGACACAGTTTACATTGGTAAATTGGGGTGCATAACCAATCAGAACTAAAAATTATGTCTTGGATCGTCAACGGGTTGGGCTCCAAGATAAAGCGCACCTTGGTGCTGCAATACATCAAACGACAGAAGCCCGAACTAGTTTTCCTGCAGGAAACCCATCTGAAGGGACAATACTGTAGGGTCCTGGATAGAAGGGGATATACTGTAATCGCACATGCAGTATACTCCTCAGGGTCACGGGGTACAAGTGTTTTATCTCAAGTCTGCAATGCCATACACCCCGGGTTGGACCTGGAGGGACTCCCTGGGTAGATATCTACTCCAAACGGGCTGGTGGGAGGGGCGCATTCTCAACTTTGGCTCTGTCTGCGCCCCACCTGTGATACAGAGACACACATTCACAACCCTTGGTGCAGCACTTCTGGATTTGCTGGCGGGATCCCTGATTCTGGGGGGAGACATGAACGATGATGTCATGTCCATGAAGCATGATAGATGGCCGGGAAGAGAGGAGACCCGGGGTGGGACTCCCCTCAAAACCTTCTCGGATTTCTTGGGGCTGGTTGATTTATGGAGGTGCCAACACAAGACAGAACACCAATATACCCACCTACCAGCTAGACACAGTATTCTCTACCGATTAGATTATATAATCACCCATTGCGACGGTGTAGGCCACTTTTGAAACACCTGGGGCCATATTATCAAGAAAGGCGCAAACATTATCGCCGCTTTGGCGGCAGGAAACTGCAGCTAAAGCGGCGATAAGGGGCTTGATAATATGCCCCAGAGAGTTCCAATAGAAGCCCAGGTTCTGGTGTCAAGGACATCAAACCTGGGCTTCTATTGGAATTCTGTAGGGCATATTATCAAGCCCCTTATCGCCGCTTTAGCAGCAGTTTCCTGCCGCTAAAGAGGCAATAATGTTTGCGCCTTTCTTGATAATATGGCCCCTGGCCTTTAGTGCGGGGCATTTCAGATCATTCCCCAGTGGTTACCTTTCTCGCAGGACCAGCGAGAGATAATGTTTTGCCACCCTGAATAGCGGCATGGCACCGGAAGGAGCGGAAAACGTGGGACCAGGTAGTGGAGGGTACTGAATGCTACTTTCAACACAATGAAGGGTCGGTGGCTTCACCCTGTACCCTTTGGGAGGCCTACAAGGTGGTGATATGGGGGCACGCCCAGGCTCTTATAGGGGTAAAGAAAAAGGAAGGTATTACACAACACCAGGGCTTGGAAAGGCAGATTAAATCTCTGGAAGCCGTGATATTGGGGAGGGGGCCCAGGGTGAGGACTTGGAACAATGCTTGCACCTTCGGCAGTGAGAACTGAAGGACATGGCGGAGAATTCTGTAATGCTGTGAGGGCTCACACCCTAGTGGTGCAGAGGAGACTATATGATGTAGGCGATAAGGCTACCAAGCTCATTGCCTGGCTGTACATTCAAGACAAAGGTAGGAATTGGGTTACTGAACTTCACGACCGCGAGGGGGGGATACACACCAGGAGTGGGGAAATAGCTGAGACAATCGCAACATACTACAAAAACACATACACAGCTATGTCCTGTAGGTCTGGGGAGGACTGCGCAGAGCTCCTGGTGACCCTGACATTGAAGGTCCTCTCAGAGGAAGAATGGGAGAATCTGGATCAGGACTTGACGGTAGAGGAAATTGAGGGGGCACTCAGGGGCTACAGTAGGGCAAGGCGGTGGGGCCTAACGGCCTCCCCTTGAATTATTTAAATGCGTAAGCCATAAGATTGCACCTTATCTCCTAGATATGTATCTGGCTGGAAGAGATGCAGGGTCCCTACCAGCGGACCAGAGAATGGCCACAGTTGTGGTAATCCCAAAGAAGGGCAAGCCGTCAATGGCCTGTAGTTCATACCATTCTATATACCTGCTCAACATGAAACCTAAAGTACTGGCTAAGGCTCTGGCAAATCAGCTGTCAGAAGTTATAAAGTCAGTAGTCCATCCTGACCAGTCCGACTTTATGCCTGGACGGAGCACCCCTCTCAACCTACGGTGCCTGTACGGGATGATGCATATAACAGCAAAATCAGAGGCAGAGGAGGCGGCAGTACTCTCCTTAGATGCGAGAATGGCCTCTGATAGTATTGAATGGGCGTACATGTTTGCAGTCCTGCCTAGACTGGAGTTTGCCCCCAAATGTTGTTCATGGGTCCGCCTACTTTACACTGCTCCTATGGCAAGAGTCTAGATTAGAAATGTATAGGCCCCCTGTAAGGGGCCTATTATGCTTAAACCTCCTGTTGAACTGTATCGTTTCGACTCTGAACAACTGCTCAATAAAAAGAGTTCTCCAGATTCTATCTTCCCCCAGTTTCCGACTTATACACACTGCACCCCAACCAAAATTGCTAGCATTCGACTCTAGCACAAAATCTGGAACTGTTTTAAAGATAGCTTGACCATGCCAAGCTTCCGAATTCTCTAACTACCAGCTTAATTCCTCCCTCACTTCCTCTACTACCTTCACATTGTCCCCGTACTAAAGTCCCTTTGAAAGGCCTGAGTTCTTCAAACACTATAAAGCCCAGCATTGTGACGGTCCTAGAAAAACTGCCTGAATTGATGAAGACAGAAGGCCATTCACACGTGCTAACTCTCCCAAAATCACTATCTGTATTGCCATCATATGTTTTATCTCTCTTTTTATCAATTTTATCTCCCTCTCTGGTAATTGAAGCTGAACTTTCACCGTGTCTTTTATGAAACCCAAAAACTCCAAAATTTGAGAAGGTTCAAAGACTAATTTTTCCTGATTCACAGTGAAACCTAACTTCTCCAATATTTCCTATACCATTACCAAATGATCCTTCAACATCCCTTCTTTCTGATTCAAAATATGAATATGAGCCAAATAAATGATTATCCTTACACCTCGCTCCCGTTCAAAACCTACTTCTGGTTTCAAACCTTCGGAAAACACCATGGGGTTGAATAGAGGCCAAACGGAAGGAACTTGAATTTATACCATTGACTTTCTCATCTGAATTGCAGAAACATTTGCCCTCTGGCTCCAGTCTCTCATAAGAACAATGTCAATGTCATTTCCATTGACCAGATAAAAAATCCTGGCCAAAGAACCTGCCCTCTAGGGGCATATTATCAAGGGCAGTATCGCCACTTTAGCGGCACTTTTTGCCGATAAAGCGACGATATTTTTATCGCCCTATTAGCAAGCTGTCGCTAACAGCTGTTAACGACAGCTTAATGGCGATAGCGGCCGTTTTGTTGCCGCTTTGCATGTCAGCGATAATTATCGCTAATGACATGCAAAGTAGGCGTTCCCAACTAAAAGCAACTGCAAACAGTCGCAAACACAACTTCCCCCTATTATCAATGCCCGCAAAGCGATAAAAAAAGTCGCGCTAACCGCGATTAACACTGGAATTTAACACCTGATAAAAACTTGACTTAACCATCTTGTCAATGGGAGGTGGATTGTAAGGTTAAGTCCTCGCCTGCCTATTAGCAAGCTTTTCATTAGCGCAGTGAATTTATCGCTGGATTTCTCGCGCTATTGCTGGGTTTCGCCGCTATCGCTGGATTTTTTATTGCCTTGGAGATAAGCGTTGATAATAACGCGTTATCTCCGCGATGAAATCCAGCGATAGCCGGCGATAAAAACAACAGCGCTGAGCGCGCTTTGCGATCATTATCGCAAATCCTTGGTAATATGCCCCCTAAAACGTCCAACAATCTGTCCTCATATTGCTTTAAAGAATGGTGTAACACTCTGCTAGATCCCCTTTCGAGCTCAACCCCTTAACTGATGAGGCTTTTTCACACCAGTGCTGAGCCCTATTGTAGCTGTATGGAGTAGTTTGCACTTGTTTTATATCGCATTTGCTTGTTGGGACTTGCGTTATTGACTTAGCCCTCATCCTGGCTCTGTAGTGCTGAGTTGGACAAAGAGAGTTAGGAACATTGGCGAGCAAGGCAGGAGGCGCACGTGCAAGCATGTGTGCTTGTTTTCTGCTCTTCGTCATTCTGCCAGTATGCAATTGCACCAGCTAGATACAGGAAATTTGGCAAGATGCCTATTTTGTTCTAATATTGTATCTTTCATATAGACACAATTCCTTGAGTAGTCTGTCATAAACCTTGGAATTTTCAATCATTTTTTTTTTACCATATGTAGCTTTACATTGCCCACCCAGTGATTAGGGCGCATTTATGCAGACACTACTGGACAGTGGTATTGTTTTTAGGAAAAGGGCGCCACTCAGGAGAATAGCACAAATATTGATATGAAAAGGCCTATCTTTGTCTCGGTGCTGTAAGGTGAGCAGAACCACCGATCTCCTCAAAAGATCGTTGACCTAAGCCAACTAAAATGCAAAGAAAATCCTCAGCACAAGAAAGTCAAGTCACAATGATTATCAGAGTGCAGAATGTAAGCACAAATAGAATACAACAAAGTAATTCTTGTTCTTTTCCTTTTATTCCTTTGGTCTTCAAACAGCCAGAATTACTTTGTTGTATTCTATTTATGCTTACATTCTGCACTCTGATAATCATTGTGACTTGACTTTCGTGTGCTGAGGATTTTCTAGGGCGCATTTATGTTCACAGCAGAGCTTTTTACTTTTAAGCCCCATGACTCTTGGTGTGTGTGCGCGTTTGTGCTTGTGCTATTTATCATTGGGCCCATATGCCGATATACCAGCTAATATAGGAAATTCAGTAAGCAGCTTTTTTTTTAAAATATTGTATCCTTTAGAGTGATATGATTGTTCTAGTATTTAGAGTCTGAATTTTCAACACATCTTTTACTATACATAGTTTTACATTACCTACTCAATTATTATAGTGCTTTTATGCTTATTG
Source organism: Calotriton arnoldi (assembly GCA_963921515.1). Taxonomy (NCBI): domain Eukaryota; kingdom Metazoa; phylum Chordata; class Amphibia; order Caudata; family Salamandridae; genus Calotriton; species Calotriton arnoldi. Next base: position 27,945 of record CAWUFW010019871.1, read on the forward strand.
TGAAGCTTTTTGCCTTTCATATTACTGCTAGCTGTATTGAAATATTTTTGCTTACTGCTGGTAATTTATCATTCAACTCTTGTCTGCAGTATAAGTGATGGGTTCCATTTTCTCAGACTCTACCTAAAATAATAAAAAAAGAATCTAATGGTACTCCTTGCAGTTTGCATATCCAAAGCTATTTCCAGGTGTTAACAATAATAGTTTGCTCACTTACACCGGACTGGGCAGTTCAGCACATCCTTTGGTTAATCAGAACCTTGAAGCTCTAGTTCCCTGTTGCAGCTCTCTTCATACACAGAGGATCTGCCTATGTCCAGCCCCTGCTCCCCGCAGGCACATTATAGCCCTCTCTCTTGGAATGCCCCCTCCTTTCTTTCTGCATCCCCATGCTTGCTCCCAGCATTAGCAATGTGGCCAGCTATTTTGTCGAGGTGGAGAGTGTGAAAAGAAAGCGATAATCCCCCTACAGAGCTGACAAATAGAGACATGACTAGTGTAACCAATACCTTTGCCAGGCTAAGGCCACTATGCATTCTATATTTTTACTTGGCTAATTGTAGACCATTACGTCGCCCAAATAGCGGTTCTTTTAAACTTTATCTAAGTACATGGCATCACTGCTCTGTTCTACCTGCAATGATTTCAGTGTCAGTGCCATGAAACTGATAGGTGTACGTGCGCTTAATAAATACCAGTAACATAACATAACAACTCGAAGTGTCCCATATGACATTGAAATAACACACCAAAAGTATGAAAATGTCACACATGGTCGAACTCTAAACATGCCAACTATGTCTTTACGAAGATCGCTTTGCTTAAAAACTGTTCATAAAACCTAAACACAATAAGAAGCTACTTACAGAAATCTGCCCTGAACTTTTGGACTTGGCTGTATACAATCGGATTCTAGACAAACATGTGTTGCCTTAGAAATAGGTGAAAATGTATTAAGAGTTCAGTTTTTGCATTATCAGTAATATTGATCGCAATAGTGCTAGTTGGGTTCTACTCGACACCTGAGAAAGACATTAGGTCTATAAACCTAACTAACACACATCCATACATGAATGATGGAGAGCAATTGCAAGCCTCATTTACACACTACAAGGAGAAAGATTACACAACTAACATTTATTCTAGATTAGTACAGGTATATACACATGCCATGGGAGCAAAGGACTGTTATGTCTTTGCTCATCTGCTACCATCAGCAACTGAAGTCATATATTATCACATACCATTATCATATGGAATTTCTTGTAGCATATTGCTTTCACTTTTATATAGACGAGAACATTATGAAAATTTCTATGCCAACTATGATTTAATACTTTGTACAGTGCCTTTAACAGAAAGCATGAATTTACACCTGCAAGAAAAAGAAATGGACACAGCTTGGTACTACAGTATGCCACATAGACCTATAGATAGTGTTAAAGCTTATCAAAACAATTTAACCTGCTTAATGAGACCACTAGAGAAAGTTTTCATTATGGCTCTAGAGGAAAAAATCACTTACATAACAAAAGTAAAGATAAACATAGTGATGTTTTGAAAAACGTTTGGAAGAAACAAGATGAATTTAGAAAGAAAATATTTTACCCAAAATTAAGACTAAACAGTCAACATAAAGGGAAAATGTGCGCTTATAAGAGGAAAACATCCAAATGAACCAGACATGTGGGAAGGTGCCCAGCCACATGAAATCCTTCAGGGGGTAACTTAGAATATGTAAAGGTTGTTATATGGGGTTATGTAGCCCTTAGATACATTTTCGACATTGCTAAGTTAGCATGAGTTTTGCTTGCCCTTTGCTGCTGCTTTTGCGCACGCCTCTGCTAAGAGTTTGTTTTCGCGACACTTTGCCTCTGCCCTGTACGTGATAACAGATTGTTTTTCACGTTCTCAGCTTTCCCTTCAATTCTGTCTGAACATAATGTGCAAGGTCGGTCAACAATGTCTCTTGTTATTCTGTTCTGGTCAGTCCCTATTACCTAGACAAAACATGTTACCAACAGCTGCAATGTGAAAGAATCGAGCTTTGATATAACGTTGTTGCATGTTTTTGAAACACACTCAAAGAAAGCCGTTCCATGGAGCTGAGCTCTACTGTTCCTATGATGTAAACCTTTGCGTTTAGGCTTTCAGGTAGGGGTCTGCTAATAATGCCTAGAGATCTTCTGTTATATAAAATAACTTCTTACTACCAAGGGGAGGGTGATTAGGTCCAGTTATTTTGCCTTTTTCACAGTCTTTATAAAAATGACTACTCCTTTTATATTCTATGGTATTGTAACAATGCTAATGATTCTTGCCTTATGAATTTTGCTGCTAGTTGTGGTTCGCATACTGTTTTATGAATCACTATAGTCAAAATAAACATTTTGAACTTATTTAGTGACTCTGATTATTTTTATTGTGGACAAGTACGTGAGAGCGAAAGAGTGTCTTGTTCCCGCGACTCTGAGGTGAGTCGGGAGTGCTTGTGTTCTGGGTCGTCTAAACATTCGTAGCTTCTTGATATTTGTAGGAGACCGAATGAGACACTATTGCTAGTCGGTTGGGATTTTGGGTACTAAGTTGATAGGAGGTACACCCCTATTTACTGAGGTCCTGTTTTCTTGTGCATAGTTCTGTGTATGAGCAGAATCCCCGCAACATGGCGCCGCCAACGTTTGGTCTGGTTCTTATCTGCGAGACGCTTGAGTAGTGCTCGTGCTGGTCCACAATACCCTCACTTCTGTTGCCGGAGACAGCTGTGATGGAGTAACCTCCTATATTGACATTTTTATAGGTTTATTCATGCTTGAAGTTTTAAAAAAGGTCTTTCTTTTCTGATAATTCGTGTTTGCGCTGCCACTCTTTAAGTTGTTCTACTGTCTTCTCCGTAATGGCTGTTGATATTCCGGCTCATAGCAGGGCCGCGTTGAGGGCGCACTTGACTCGTTATGCAGTCCCTGATGCTGGGGCCACGCTTATTTTTGTGGTGGAAGCCGATCCGGCTCACCAGTTTGAAGTTTTTTACTCTTGGGTCACCTTACCGGCGGTGGATGGAACTGATGATATGTTTCACACATATACTCCCACTACCGTACCTCAGCAGTATCAGCCTTATAGAGCTCTTGAGATTCCGCTTACAGCTTGGCAACACCGTATTTGGTTTAATGGCGCCCTTCCTCACCCATTAACAGCAGTCAGATAAGGCCCTTTATCTATAGATGGGGCCACATGGCCCGTTTTGGCTGGGTTTACCCCACACCCACGTGCTTTTACAACTGCAACTTTGGCAGAGCTCCGCGTCTTACATATATCGTTAGTGCGCGTATATAGAGTGGTAATACAGTACGTGACCCGCATCGTCCAGGTGGGAACGCCTGGCGCTGCTGTACAACCTGCGGGTCCTGGTGGCATGACCATCAGTCCCGTTATAGTTAATTCTGTCATGGGCAAGCGCCCACAGAATAAGGATGAATGTCCTTATTGGCTTGCCGAGAAATTTGGACAGATAGAAGCTGTCTTTCCTAATACCACTCCTGTGGAGAAACACAGGATCTTAACTATTAGTTTACCAAAAGACTTAATTCCCGAATTGGCTGATTGTAACACCTGGGGCAGGGTGTTTGCAGCGGTATATTCTATGTGTTTCGGCACTCCCTCCATGACCGCACTCCCCTCTGTGATAAAACGCGTTCAAGATGAACACGGAGCAGAAGCGGCTGTTGAGCTGGGGATGAGACTGGTGGGAGTGTTCGACGTGGTTGCTGATATGATCCTTGCAAATGTCAAGGGCGATGCAGTTAGCTTTCAAGTAGCAAACCACTTAGAAGTGGTCGCGGAGGCTGACAGACCACGAGAATTACCAAAGATTATTGCGAAGGCTTATAAAACCATAGGCCGCAGTAGTCTGGGAAATAAGCCTACAACTCAAACACAAACACAGTCTCAAGTTCAACATAAAGCCCAGCCTGACAAGGATGGGCGCCCTTTCTTTCCTAAAAAGAATTGGCAAAGAAATAAGAAACAGGGTTCCCAACAACAGAAGCAGGGTTCACGTGCCAGTACACTGACCCCTGATGCTTCTGAACGTACTTATGACTTGCGCGATCGCGCTAAAATTAAGTCTCCTGATAGATTTCAGGTTCCTGACCAGCGTTCTCCTCGTTCTTTACAGGAAACTTCAGGCTCACAAGCCGGTGGAGGTGATCGCCAGGATCGGGGTAGAAGTCGACCTGCGTCACAGCTTCGTGAACAGCCTCGACAGTTTGAAGTCAAGGACAAGCAGGGTGATTTCGCACGAACCCGACCCCCTTTTCAAAAGAAAAGGTTGCCGCTTTAACAGCGAGGTATGCCACAGACGGTGAGGACGCGACTCCTGGATTGGACTTGGACAGTGACTCTGCTCGACAGCGCAGCGGAAGTTACCATAGTCAGAGAGGCTCTGCGTCCCCGTCTGGATGTGACAGCAACTGACACATTTGTTACTATTGAGACTGCAGATACCCGGGTTGCACCCCCGGATAGACTATACGAAGTCCTTTTCCAAATTGAAGGTGATATACTGCGTCCCATTAAGTTTGTTTTCTGGGAGAATCTAACCGCTACATATGACATTTTATTGGTTGAGAAGGATTGGCCTCCACCCTTTGTGTTAGCCTCTTCTAGAGGGGAAGATGTGATACTTTCGAGTTTTTCACGTTGTGTCCCTGAGGAACAAGCGCAGGCTTTCGTGGAGGAATGGGCTTTGGCCTTAGCCCCAGCGGTGTATCGCAATCAGGTGGGTTGGGATGTTGATTCGCCCGCTCATGAAATACCATTGCGCTCTATGCCACTACCTCAACCTCAATATCCCATCAAACGAGAAGCGAAGGCTTCGGTTTGTGACATTCTAAGACAATTGGAGTATCAGGGGGTCATTGAGTCATGTGTATCACCTATGAATAATCCTCTCTTTACTGTCCCTAAACCTGATGGTTCTTTTCGGATTGTATTGGATTATAGAAATTTGAACAGCCATTGCCGCACCTTTGAAGTGCAAAACACACACAGTTCAGCGCTGGTAAATAATATTGTTCGTAGAAAAATGGTTTCTACAGTCACAATCTCGACCGTGCGAGTGTTGACCTAACAGCATTCAGTGCCGTCGGAAATCAGAAAAAATTTACACGGTTGCCTATGGGGTATAAGAATAGCCCCGGGGCATTTGCAGCGCACATTGTGTCTTTGTTGCATGACATTGACCCTGAGGCCTTGTCGTACGTTGATGACATATATTTGACTGACGACGACCTCGCCCCGCATCTTGGCCGAGTCAACCACATAATCTTATCTTTTGCTGATTTCGGTTATAAATTCAATTTTGCAAAGTCACACAATGCCCATCTGGCAGTGCTCTTTTGGGCTATGAACTCAATAATGAGGGAAAGGGTCTAGCACCTCACTTCCTAGAGAAATGTACACATTTGCAACCACCTTCTTCTTTGAAAAAGTTACAATCCCTGCTGGGTTTTTTAAATTTCGGGAGGACTTACATTCCCAATTATGCCCAGCGTATCAAACCGCTTTATGCGTTGATACAACCTAAGTTTTCATCTGCCAGCTGGCTTCCGGAACATACTTCCGTTCTGCAGTCTTTGCAGTTGGATTTGCTTGCAACTAACTTCTGAATGACTCGTGATAACACCACCAACCTGGTAATACGTACAGTTTCTGGGGCAGTGGGTTTCACTTACTTAAAATTCAATGAAGGAGACACAATACCCATTGCATACAAATCACACTTGTACACTGCGGCTGAAATGCGTTTTTCCTCTGTTGAAAAAATCTTGACGGCAGTACAGATGGTGATTCTAAAGGAACGTTCACTGGCGCAGGGCAAACGCATTCTTATGGTCACCCCCTTCCCTGCTTTGGAAGCGGTGACTAAGGCAAGTGTACCTAACTCAAAGGCGTTACACCCACGTTGGATTCAGTGGGCTACTTCTTTGACGTCTTCGGATGTCACATTTGTCTTTGATGCATCTCTTCAGACTCAGGAGTTTTTACAGTATGAATTTGATCATCCTCCTCCTTTGTCACTTCTTCCTCTGAGTGATTACAAATGCATCATTTATACCGATGGCTCGGCGCAACTGGCCACGGGTTCCAAGCATGCTTATTCAGCTGCTTGCGCTATTGTGGCTGGCTCCATTGAAGATGGAGAGTTTAAGTCATCCATTGTGCACACACAGGCACTAGGAGACTGCACGGCGCAATTAGACGAGCTGCGTGCTCTTGTTCTAGCTCTAGAGTTTGCTGATCCTCTAGTGAATACTCTTATTGTGTGCGATTCTTACTATTGTGTCCAGTCGTTCAATGACAACTTATTCTTTTGGTCTCAAAATGATTACCACGATTCTAAAGGCAGCACAATTAAGCATAAAACGCTTTGGGTTCAAGTCGCAGATCTTAAACAACGTCTGCCTCTCACACATGTTATTCACACTCTTGGCCACCAGCGTGTCGGAACGCACGCTCTTGGTAATTCTATGGCTGATGAAGCAGCCAAGTCTGCAGTAGCCACGTGTTCCGTAGCAGCAGTTACACGATCTATGACTAAGGTTGATAATGAGATTCTGGCAGCGGTCGATGCAACTAGGGAGGGAGGTAATTATCCTGCGGGTTTCCCTTCTAACTACTCTTATCATGTAACTCCCGAACAGGTTCCTTATGCTACTATTCCTTCAGTTGGGGATCGGCTGATTCCCAACTCTGACCGCAGACAAGCTTTGATCAAGGCCACACATGAAGGCATTGCTTCAGCACATGCTGGTGTGTCGGCAACAGTCTCTATTCTTCAGCAACGCTACTGGTGGCGTGGTTTATATAAACAGACTCGTACCTATGTTCTTTGCTGTGATGTTTGTCAACAAATCAAGCCTTCTACAGTCCCATGTCCGCCACAAACACAGCTATGTATTTCTAATAGACCTTTTGGCTGTGTCTATCTTGATCACTGCGGTCCTCTTTCTTCTGATACTGCATACAAGTATATCTTGGCTGCGGTTGATCCGTGCACTCGATTCCTGTGGGTATGGCCACAACGTAGTGCTGACGCTAGAAATGTCATCAGGGATTTGCATGTCTTTATCGGGATGTTTGCCTGTGGTACCTTCCATTCTGACCAAGGTCCAGCGTTTGCCTTTAAGGCTTACAAGGATGCGATGACGTCGTTCGAGGTACAGGTGCAATTTTCGTCCCCATACAGGCCTGAGGGCAATTCAGTTGTGGAGCGAATGAACCGTGACTTAAAGCAATCCTTGACAGCTAGAGTCTTAGGTACTGGCAGGGACTGGCTGTCCCACTTGTATGGGGTCCAACGTGCACTAAATAATCTCCCTGGAAGATCTCTGGGTGGGCGGACCCCTTACGAAATGCTCTTTGGCTTTCACATGTTTGTTCCTGACCTTGATGGTCTGGACATTGTGGCGGCTGCCTCTCAGTTTGACGTAGATAATCATTCTGCTATGTTACAGGATCTACAAAAGACTTAGCTTAGCGCTTTTGTATTTATCGCTGTCTATCGCTGGAATTTATCGCCCTGTTAGCGCGTTATTAACAACGCGTTTCTCCAGGGCGATGTAAATTCCAGCGATAGCGGGAAATCGCCGTTTGCAGGGAACATCGCTGGTTTTCCAGCGATGTTCTCTGCAAAACGGTGATATGCTTGATGATACGACCCTGTGGTCGTAACACAAGAATCCACCCCCATGTTAAACATACATGAGTCAGGATTTTAGCAGACGTTAGTTTTTGGCGAAAACAGCGGTTTTCGCCCAAAACTAACGTCTGCTAAAATGCGTGGTCGCCTTGTAAATATCGCGATGTGCACATCAGCGATATTTTACAGGTTGTACTGCCCAGTGACGCCCACTTTGCATCTCATTAGAGATGCAAAGCGAGGCGTCGGGAAACGGGTGCTAACATGCGCTAATGCATGTTAGCATCCCCTTGTAGATAGGGCGAAAATATTATCTCTGCTTTTTTGGCTTTTAAAGCCAAAAAGCGGAGATAAGGCCCTTGTTAATATGCCCCTTGGTAACTGTTTCCCAGCGCGTAACTTGCTGTAGCAATGTCCTTTTCCTGCCCCCGCATGGGAGTTTAGATTCTTCGCTTGGCCTTCCATACCGACTTTGAAAACAGAGTTCAACAAGTTGAGCAGGCTCAAAGCCCTTTTATTCCAACAGGAGGTGGCCCTCACTTCTGCCCGTGAAACATTCAGGTTGCAGGTGGCACGGACCTCGAGTGAGATACAGTCCCTTCTTAACACTAACCTCCCACTTCATTTTGGGGAACTAATTCACCAAATATTTAATGCATCTGATACAACAGGCCTTGCCCATTTTTTTAAATGTGTGGGATCTGGCCTGGTCTCTTCCTTTCAAACTATATTCGGGGTAATAACGGCTTTTATTCATTTTATATTTTCCAGCGTCTTCGGAGGGTTCCCCTTAATATTGGCGCTGGCAGCTGGTGTCCTGCTTCTCCTCCTTGTGCTTCGTAATGGCTGCTCACTTTGTGGCTCTGCACAGGCCGACCCAGCTACAACTGTGCCGTGCTCGCCTGTATGAAGCTTTTGGATGCTTGCCTTTAGCAACGCTTGGCGTGAGTTACGACTTGACATTCCGCTTTGCCTACTTTACTTGCGTGCAGCCAGGGCTTCATTGCAAACGATGTCATTTCTCCTGGGCAATGGAACTTTGCTTATCGAACACGTGGTGTCCAATCCCTGATTTCAGCCGGTTGATGGGTCCCTTAGAGACGCATGACGAGGCTTGTTCTGTGGATGGTCAAATGACGCGTGCAGCTTTACTTGGAATCTTGGATCAATGGGATATCTGTGCGGCTGCGCAGACTTTACTACAACGAAGTTTCATTGAATATCACGCAAGTTTGCCTTTTCTACTTTTGGATGCTCCTGCTTCTGAGGAACATGATTGTTCCCTCGACTTACTAAATTGGATGTCATCGCTTTTTTCCTCCAATGACAATGATGAACTATTGGAAGGAATTGCATTCCTTTGTACCCAAACCTTCATGGATTGACTATTTGGGTCGTCCCTACTCCACTGTCTGAAATACAGACTCTTTTTTCAAGCTCAAAATGCCATTAGCTTTTTCTTCGAACTTTCCCTTTTTTCTCCAATTTGTTTTTTTTTAGAAAGTCCCTCACCAATATTTTAAACAATGCCTGACTTTTGAACTCAGTTTTTGTTCTTCTTTCTATATCCTACTGACTTACCAGGGGGAGGGTGTTATATGGGGTTATGTAGCCCTTAGATACATTGGGGCATATCATCAACAACCAGCGATAATCATCGCTATGCGCACTTAGCGCTAGGATAATTATCGCCGGCTATCGCTTGTTTTTATCGCGGAGATAGCACGCTATCAGCGACGCTTATCTCCAGAGCGATAAAAATAACTGAGTTAGCTGCCAAATGTGCAATTATCGCTGGGATTTCAGCGATAATCGCACAACGTTTGGCGCTACGTTGTTGATAGGGCAGGGCATACTTAATCATGATATCCACCTTCCATTGGATATCATGGCTAAGTCAAACTAAAAGCAGGTGTAAGGAAAGTAGCGATAACCGCGGTTAGCGCTACTTTTCTTATCACTATGCTTGTTAGCGTGCCCATTGATAATTGGAGAAATGTCGGTTAGCGACATTTCTCCAGTTATTTTGGGAAGGAACGCTCACTTTGCATCTCATTAGAGATGCAAAGGGAGGACGTAGGGAAAAAGGGTGCTAACATGCGATTATGCATGTTAGCACCCTCTTGTTAATAGGGCGAAAACATTATCTCCGCTTTTCTGGCTTTTAAAGCCAAAAAAGCGGAGATAAGGCCCTTGATGATATGCCCCAATGGCGACATTGCTAAGTTAGCATGAGTTTTGCTTACCCGATGCTGCTGCTTTTGCGCACGCCTCTGCTATGAGTTTGTTTTCGCGACACTTTGCCTCTGCCCTGTACATGATAGCAGATTGTTTTTCACGTTCTCAGCTTTCCCTTCAATTCTGTCTGAACATAATGTGCAAGGTCGGTCAACAATGTCTCTTGTTATTCTGTTCTGGTCAGTCCCTATTACCTAGACAAAACATGTTACCAACAGCTGCAATGTGGAAGAATCGAGCTTTGATATAACGTTGTTGCATGTTTTTGAAACACACTCGAAGAAAGCCGTTTCATGGAGCTGAGCTCTACTGTTCCTATGATGTAAACGTTTGCGTTTAGGCTTTCAGGTAGGGGTCTGCTAATAATGCCTAGAGATCTTCTGTTATATAAAATAACTTCTTACTACCAAGGGGAGGGTGATTAGGCCCAGTTATCTCGCCTTTTTCACAGTCTTTATAAAATGACGACTCCTTTTATATTCTATGGTGTTGTACCAATGCTAATGATTCTTGCCTTATGCATTCTGCTGCTAGTTGTGGTTTGCATACTGTTTTATGAATCACCATAGTCAAAATAAACATTTTTAACTTATTTAGTGACTCTGATTATTTTTATTGTGGACAAGTACGTGAGAGCGAACTAGTGTCTTGTTCCTGCGACTCTGAGGTGAGTCGGGAGTGCTTGTGTTCTGGGTTGTCTAAACATTCGTAGCTTCTTGATATTTGTAGGAGACCGAATGAGACACTATTGCTAGTCGGTTGGGATTTTGGGTACTAAGGTGATAGGAGGTACACCCCTATTTACTGAGGTCCTGTTTTCTTGTGCATAGTTCTGTGTATGAGCAGAATCCCCGCAACAAGGTCACTTTGGGCAAGAACAGAGAAGGGAGAATAGCCCACATGAAAACTTTTGATGGCCCAGAGGGGGGATATGTGACAGACCCTGTGGGACCAAACCAGAAGGAGAAGCAAAGTTGCCGCTCAGTCACTCATTCTAAGGGGGGAAAGAAGCGGGCAATGACTGGGATCACGACCAAGAGGCAAATGACTGCTTCTTCTCCTTGTCAGACAGAACCTGGTCCATAGATGGGTCAGAGTCAAGCATGGCTTCAAGTGAAACCGAGAGCCTGAAGGCACTAGTGGAGTGGATTCAGCAGCTACTGCACGAAAAGTGACCAAGAAAACTGGAGGACTTGAAAGTAAAGAAGGTAAAGATCTCAAATGGGATTATTCCCCTTGTAACTGCAACAAATGATGGACGGAATGCTGAATGATTCAAACATTCTCCCCCAGTCAAGAGATCTGGGTTAAATCCATCGTTCTTTTGCCCACTACACCACCCCAGTTTGGACCCAGCCATATGCAAATCAGTCTTGACCCTGTGCCTCATGGGAACAGTCCAGACTGAACTGCTTAGCCAGGTCCTCCCTGGACCAGAAACAAGCATCTTGGGACCGGTTTCGGGGTATGTCACCCTTCATCAGCCAGGCTAGCTTGAATCCAGTGGCACAGTGAGCAAGGGGCCCACGTCTGGGCATACCCGTCCCACTTAGGGCAAAAAGTGTAACTGCAACAAATGATGGACGGAATGCTGAATGATTCAAACATTCTCCCCCAGTCAAGAGATCTGGGTTAAATCCATCGTTCTTTTGCCCACTACACCACCCCAGTTTGGACCCAGCCATATGCAAATCAGTCTTGACCCTGTGCCTCATGGGAACAGTCCAGACTGAACTGCTTAGCCAGGTCCTCCCTGGACCAGAAACAAACATCCTGGGACCGGTTTCGGGGTATGTCACCCTTCATCAGCCAGGCTAGCTTGAATCCAGTGGCACAGTGAGCAAGGGGCCCACGTCTGGGCATACCCGTCCCACTTAGGGCAAAAAGTGTAACTGCAACAAATAATGGACGGAATGCTGAATGATTCAAACATTCTCCCCCAGTCAAGAGATCTGGGTTAAATCCATCGTTCTTTTGCCCACTACGCCACCCCAGTTTGGAGCCAGCCATATGCAAATCAGTCTTGACCCTGTGCCTCATGGGAACAGTCCAGACTGAACTGCTTAGCCAGGTCCTCCCTGGACCAGAAACAAGCATCTTGGGACCGGTTTTGGGGTATGTCACCCTTCATCAGCCAGGCTAGCTTGAATCCAGTGGCACAGTGAGCAATTCCCTGGGTGATCAGTTGGTAGGAAGTGTCGCAACTGGGCTACAAGAGGCTCACTCAGTAGCACCCCCTACCCTGGACACTATTTTACAGTGTGTTATGGCGCATCGCGAAGAGGCTCAGCAGGAAAGCCGCCGCTCACAGGTGGCAGCACGCAAGCTGCAGGGGTCTGTCAGGAAGATAGCCAAGACATGTACGGCCATCACTGAGTGGCTGTCGGATCTGGAGCTCAGAGCTGCTGCCCTTAAGACAGATATTGCTGGCACCCGTGGACAAACGGAAGCTCATGAATCCCAACTATTGACATCCAGTGGAAGCTGGAAGACCAAGAGAAACGCCAAAGATGCAATAACCTCCGGTTTTTAGGGATTCCAGAAGGAAGGGAAGGGTCTGACGTGCGTGTACATGGTAGAGCTGCTCCGTAAAACTTTCCCAGACCTAGCAGGTTGGGACGGCATCATGAGGTCCAAAGAGCACACTGAGTCTCCTTCTACCTGCGACAGCCAGCAAAACTGGAGGCGAAACCCCGTGCTGTGCTGGTGTTCTTCGGAAACTATTTATTGAGACAGAATATTTTTGAGAAAGCTAGGCTTGAAGCACGACAGTCTGCTGAGGATTTTTCATTTTTCGCCAGGCCGGATTTCTGTAACATAACTGTTGAACGGTGCTGGCGCCTACGCCAAATGATTAAGCCATTTCAGGAGAAGGGCGCACAGGCCTTTTTAATGAACCCGGCCTGCTTGAGAGTGATCCGGGGTAGCGGACCAGATTCTTCACCTCAGAAATTAAAGCCCAGGAGATTCTTGCTGAGGGTGGGGTATAACTCTAGGCTGTATGGTTGGGCGATCCGCTTGTCCTGCCTTTAAGGCCTTTATGAGTAATATACAAGGCAAGGTTAATTTAGAGGTTCTATTAGACGAGTAAAGGGGTGTGGGATAACAGGTTATGATTGATAGGTAACTACATCCACTGGTTGGAGAAGCTACTTTCGATCCACCACAGACCAAAGCAGGTCTGTATTTCATTATTATAGGGGCAGTTAAGGTTGGGAAGGACAGGGTGGGGGAGGTGGGTTGATGAGGGAGGTCGGGAAGGGGGTATGGGGAAAGGGGTGGTGGTGAGTTGGTGCAGCAGGGGGAGAAATAACCCAGAGAACCAGCAAAGATGTAATGATTTCTGTGTAGCTATTTTCAGAATGTTTAGTAGTTTGTTTATCTATTATAAGTATGAGTAGAATGTCTATCTGCTCAATAAACATTGGTGGTCTCAATGACGAGGTAAAATGCCGTAGGGTGGGTGAGACATTAAGATCTTTGGTGTTCGACATAATATATCAACAGGAAACCCACATTCCGTGGGAAAGGAGAGGATCAATTTCAATTCCAGGATATACAATGGTGGCCTGTTCCACCCAGACTACTACGATTAGAGGGGTGGCAATCCATGTGTCAAATAATCTGGCCCCAGCCAGGTGGGTCCTGGAAGACAAATGGGGATGATGGGCAATAGTGACACTATCTATAGGGCTGATTATATGTACTATTTACGGCTCTGATCAAGATGACCCCAGGGTACTGGAAGAACTCGAGACGGAACTAGCCTCTTGGGTGGATCCCTTAGTTATATGAGGGGATTTAAATATTCATTTGGCTGTCAGCAGTGTCCCTTTCAATAAATATCAGGGGAGAAAGCCACAAGTGCTTAAGGCATTAGCCACATTAACGACCAGCCATGGTTTAGTGGATGTCTAGGCGTCGAGGAATCCTTTGAATCCAGGCTACACATACTTTTCATTTCCCCACAAGAAATATGTGAGGCTAGACTACTTCTTTGTGTCCACCATTCTACTCGGTGATGTTAACATTAGGAAGTTACCCAAAATACTTTCAGACCATAATCCTTTAGTTCTTGATATCATGGCACATGGGCATATGAAACCCCAGTCCAAATGGACGTTCGACAGGAAACTGTTGGTTAACGACCTATTCATAGAGAATGTCAGGGGTTGGGCTCAACACTTTTTGATACGAATAGATACAGTGCCTCGAGGGAAGTAGTTTGGGACACGTTTAAGGCAGCATTAAGGGGCTAGGTTGTTAGCTTCGTAGGACACCATAGAAAAAACCAGCAAGATGAGATGCATCAGCTGATCGAACAGCTTACCTCAGTTGAGGAGAAACATACTACTGCAATAGCCAGTAGACAGGAAGAGCTACAAGCCAAACTACAGATAGAAGTTATTCGGATCAAAGCGGAGATTAATAATTATTATAATAAAAATGTAGCCGAAGCTTATCAAGCCTATAGTAGAGACAATTATGAGTATGGAGAGACCACTGGTAAATACCTAGCTTTGCGTATAAGACAGAAAACAACTACAAACAACATTGTTAAGATCAGAAAGAAGGACAGGACATATGTGATGGACCCAAAGGAGGTCTTAGGGTATTCTCAGTGTTTTATGGGGAACTATACTGGGCAGAAACACAGGATACCGTCTTAGATATTGGAGGGGTAAGCACTGCTGAGGGGGTAGTAGGGGTTGCTCCCCTTATATTGCAGGAACTGGAGGCGGCTATAACACTAGTAGAAGTCACAGAGGCAATCCAGATGATGGCCTCAGGTAAAGATGCTGGCCCGGATAGAATTCCCATGGAAGTCTAAAAGATGTTTCAGGCAGAGCTGGCCCCTTTATTACTAAACCTATTTCTGGCTGTCCAACATAAGGAGCAGCCTCCGCAATCCTGGTTAGGCACCGATATAGTTGTCTTTTTAAAGAGAGGGAAAGCCCCAGAGGACCCAGCCTCGTATCGTCCTATCTCCCTTATCAACTCAGATGCAAAATTGTACTCTATAATATTTTTGCTGCTTGATTAGGTAAGATCATATCTAGGCCGGTAAGTCCGTGGCAACATGGCTTTATTCCGGGCAGAGGGACTACGGACCACATCAGGCGAGTCATTGCTCTGTTTGATATAGCTGCTATCTCAGGAGATAAGATGACCCTGATTCTCCTCGATGCACAAAAGGTTTTGACCGAGTTGCATGGGATTATCTTTGGGACATTTTAAGGCAGAATGGCTTTGGACCACGAATAACTACTGCCATCAAAGCCAGTACTGGCATCCCTACGCCAGAATACAAATGATGGGCGGGGAATCCGAAAGGATTGAAGTCGCTAGAGGGACAAGACAGGAGTCCTTGCTCGCTGATTCTTTATACTCTCAATCTTGATCCGCTCATAAGAGCAATTCTCTCAAATCAGATGATTAAGCCAGTATCGGTCAGGGGCTATGATACTAAAGTCTTAGCATATGCTGATGACATAGCCATTGTAACCCCCGATCCACAGAGTGCAATTACACAGTTAGAAATCCTGGCCAAGGAATTTGGGAGACAGGCTGGGTATCTCTTAAACACCGAGAACACCCATATTGTTTGTACTAAGAACATTACTCTCCAGGATCCGCGTAGGACTGAAGGGGCCACATATCTTGTGGTTGGGGTAACCGCTAATGTGGATTCAATCTGGCCAACGAACATGGACCCCCTGATAGCTAAAATTAATAGGGATCTAAGAAGAATTGACAAGTTGCACCTCTCAATAATTGGGAGGTGTATTGTCCTCAAAATGGTTATGTTTCCAAAGGTACTCTACCTATTTCGATCCATCCCTCTTGGGATCGAACCTATTTTTTTCAAAAAACCCGATGCACTATTCTCCAACTTCAAATGGCAATTTCAGAAAATCAGACGGTCGTTCAAGTTCCTAATCCTGGAGCGAGGGGGCTGGGCGGTTCCAAATCTACTTTACTATTATTGGGCCACAATGCTACAACAGATGGGTATTCTGTTCATGCAAGACAAGGGACACACAGAAATACAAGAAGTTGAAGCCCCACCCTCTATATATGAACTGGCTATCGGAAGAGCAGCACAGGTGGTGTTATTACGAGTCGACAGCTGGAGGCTAGTTATCATAAGAAAATACATTTTAAGTCCCTTAAAGTAGCCTGGAATGTATGGCATAAAGTAGGCAAATGGCTGAAGATACCAAGGTTCCACAAATATACACCCTTGTGGCGATCACCAGCTTTTCCGGCCCCTCTTTATGATGGGATGGGAAAACAATGAGAGCAAGCTGGCATAAATAAAATAGGGGATATCCTTCATACGAATTGTATGGACTCTTTTGCCAAGCTGCAGGAGCGCTACGGTATTGACACTCTGTCCTATTTTAAGTATATTCAAATTAAAGAAATTATTAGACAGCTTAAGCCCAAAGTGTTTTCCTCAGATAAAATCCCTCTTTTAGAAGCTGTCCAATATAGAGACTGCAGGATGACTTTATGGCTTAATGAATGGTGACCGAACTATGAAATTTATATCACAGATATTTTTCTATTTTACCTGAGTAAATTTTATGGTACTATTTCTTTGGACTACCGTGTTTGTTTATTACTATCTATATCTTTCTACAGTTTTTTATCATTTTATGATTTTAGCTACATTTTGTTTGATGAATTGTATTGTTAACCTCTGTATTTTCTGGGATAAATAACAAAACATAATTTAAAAAAAAAACCCTGGTGTGAAATTCAAAAAACAAGCAAAAAACGATTTGTGTCCACTGGCCATAATAAAAAGTCACAAGTCCAATCCATAGGAATAGAAAAACCAAGGAAAGTGTAATCCAAACATATATGATATCCAAGGCGGGACCAGAGAAGTGCATTTTAGCGATGAAAAGAAAACACAAGCCTTTGTAGGCAGAGTGCCCACAATGGAAGAATTGCCAAAAGAGTCAGATGAAAAATCATCTGCACCCAGATAATAACCAAAAGCAGTTCATTGAAAAACTAGTGCCACAGGTACTGTAATAGGACTAGAAAAATCCAAAAGAGGTGAATCAATAGAAACGACAACAGCTGCAGTAGATGTAGTAGTAAGTGCAGTACTCACTTCATCATGTGGCTGGAAGTTGTAGCGGTATTGGGAATCAACTGAAGTTCATTCTCCACCCCCCAGCTGGAGAGAAACAGCTTTGGTGGTGCTCACTAGCTGCAGAGGAATTTCCTATATGGTAGTGAGAGGAGTTAGGGAATTACCAAGGTCTACTCGAGGCCTACTGTTTAGAATTGGCCACATGATGTAACTTTATGTGATCAATGGAGACAAAGCAATTGTCTTTAGAACCAGGAAGCAGTGGCAGGATTACAGTTCTTGTACCTTGAATGCCAAGGACAGGTACTGGTGATCAGTATGATAGTCCAAACTCGTTTTTTACCGCAACTTTCTCCATTACGTGATCCCCAACGTGTGGAATCCACCTGGAAGGTTCTGACTTCTCCTTAATTTCTGCAGAGGCAGATGTCTTCAACTGTTCATTAGATTGGTTGTCACAGACGTTTTGTAGATCGTGTAAGATAAGCACAACAATCATTTACGACAAAGGCGTAAATGATTGTTGTGCTATCTTACACGATAGCGTGGCTTCCGCCACAATGTCTGGACTGTCAAGGTCTGGAACGTACATTATGATGCTAAAGAGAATCTTGTGTGGGGTCTGGCCACCCAGAGATCTTTTAGGGAGATTGTTAAATGCTCGTTGTACCCCATATAGGTGTTGGATCCAACTATGTCCTGTGCCTAATACTCTAGCTATCAATGATTACTTTAAGTCATTGTTCATCCTCTCCACAACAGAATTGCCCTCAGGCGGATATGGAGAAGAATAATGCACCTCTACACCCAGGGAAGCCATAGTATCCCGATACGCTTTTGAAGCAAAAGCCGGGCCCTGGTACGAGTGGAATGTAGTGCACGCATATGTTCCGATAAAGCCTTGCATCTCTTTAATTACAGTGCAAGCATCAGCCAAACGCTGTGGCCAAACCCAGAGGAACCTGGAGCAAGAATCAACTGCAACTAAGAAACAATTAAACACAGTATCTGAAATAAGAGGACCACAGTGGTACAAACAAATGCAACTGAAGGGTTTGTTAGAAATTAACAGGTGTGTCTGTGGTCGACAAGCCACGGTAGAAGCTTTAATTTGTTGACAAATGTCACAACAAAGGACATATTTTTTAGCCTGTTGATATAAGCCTGGCCATCAATAACGTTGCTGTCGCAACAGAATCGTGGCCGCCTCTCCTGCATGTGCAGAAGTAACACCTTAATGCCCAGCTATCACTAAATCTAGTCTGCAGTCTTGGTTGGGAATCAAACAATCACCAACCCCTGGAATTGTTACAGAAGGAACATTTTGTTCACTTAAATGGTATGTATAGGTAGATGGAAAGCCTTTAGGTAAAGAGGTGCCGTCTTTGCTAGCATTAACAGCAGCCAATATTTCATTGTCTATCCTCATTTTTGAATGAGTAATCGCAGCAGCAGTAGAAATCGCAACTGCAGATTTGGCTGCTTCATCAGCCTGAGAATTCCCTACAGCGTATGACTCAACGTATGAATGACTTGAGTCAATGGAAACCTATCTTTCAGGTCTGCCACTTTCACCCAAAGCATTTTATGCTTTATCATGTTGCCTGTAAAATCTTTAAGTCCATTTTGGCGCCGATAATGTAGATTATCATTAAAGGACTGGGCAAGGTAATACGAATCACACTCTATAAGTGTGGGGAATTCAGCATCTGTAGGTTCCAGTGCAAGTAGCACAGCTTTTAGTTAAGTCAACTGTGCAGTACGGTCCCCTAAGGACTGGGTGCGAGTTTTCTGTGGTTGAAATTTTCAATAAATCTGCATTTGTAGTGCAATGCACTGCTACCCCTGAGGGTATCAGGGCACTGGGGTGTGAGCTCTCCATGGAAAAGCCAGGTTTTGAGGGAACAGCGGGAAGAAACTAGCAGAAAAAGGAAAAACAGGGCAGAAAAATGAGCTCGTAGAAAAGGCAAAACAGGGAGCAGAAAAACGAGCAGAAAAGGCAAAACAGAGGGCAGAAAATGAGCAGGAAAGGCAAAACAGAGCAGAAGAGGGCAAAACTGAGGGCAGAAAATGGTTTTCCAGCGATGTTCCCTGCAAAACGGCGATATGCTTGATGATACGACCCTGTGGTCGTAACACAAGAATCCACCCCCCATGTTAAACATACATGAGTCAGGATTTTAGCAGACGTTAGTTTTTGGCGAAAACAGCGGTTTTCGCCCAAAACTAACGTCTGCTAAAATGCGTGGGCCGCCTTGTAAATATCGCGATGTGCACATCAACGATATTTTACAGGTTGTACTGCCCAGTGACGTCGGGAAAACGGGTGCTAACATGCGCTAATGCATGTTAGCATCCCCTTGTAGATAGGGCGAAAATATTATCTCCGCTTTTTTGGCTTTTAAAGCCAAAAAAGCGGAGATAAGGCCCTTGTTAATATGCCCCTTGGTAACTGTTTCCCAGCGCGTAACTTGCTGTAGCAATGTCCTTTTCCTGCCCCCGCATGGGAGTTTAGATTCTTCGCTTTGGCCTTCCATACCGACTTTGAAAACAGAGTTCAACAAGTTGAGCAGGCTCAAAGCCCTTTTATTCCAACAGGAGGTGGCCCTCACTTCTGCCCGTGAAACATTCAGGTTGCAGGTGGCACGGACCTCGAGTGAGATACAGTCCCTTCTTAACACTAACCTCCCACTTCATTTTGGGGAACTAATTCACCAAATATTTAATGCATCTGATACGACAGGCCTTGCCCATTTTTTTAAATGTGTGGGATCTGGCCTGGTCTCTTCCTTTCAAACTATATTCGGGGTAATAACGGCTTTTATTCATTTTATATTTTCCAGCGTCTTCGGAGGGTTCCCCTTAATATTGGCGCTGGCAGCTGGTGTACTGCTTCTCCTCCTTGTGCTTTGTAATGGCTGCTCACTTTGTGGCTCTGCACAGGCCGACCCAGCTACAACTGTGCCGTGCTCGCCTGTATGAAGCTTTTGGATGCTTGCCTTTAGCAACGCTTGGCGTGAGTTACGACTTGACATTCCGCTTTGCCTACTTTACTTGCGTGCAGCCAGGGCTTCATTGCAAACGATGTCATTTCTCCTGGGCAATGGAACTTTGCTTATCGAACACGTGGTGTCCAATGCCTGATTTCAGCCGGTTGATGGGTCCCTTAGAGACGCATGACGAGGCTTGTTCTGTGGATGGTCAAATGACGCGTGCAGCTTTATTTGGAATCTTGGATCAATGGGATATCTGTGCGGCTGCACAGACTTTACTACAACGAAGTTTCATTGAATATCACGCAAGTTTGCCTTTTCTACTTTTGGATGCTCCTGCTTTTGAGGAACATGATTGTTCCCTCGACTTACTAAATTGGATGTCATCGCTTTTTTCCTCCAATGACAATGATGAACTATTGGAAGGAATTGCATTCCTTTGTACCCAAACCTTCATGGATTGACTATTTGGGTCGTCCCTACTCCACTGTCTGAAATACAGACTCTTTTTTCAAGCTCAAAATGCCATTAGCTTTTTCTTCGAACTTTCCCTTTTTTCTCCAATTTGTTTTTTTTTAGAAAGTCCCTCACCAATATTTTAAACAATGCCTGACTTTTGAACTCTGTTTTTGTTCTTCTTTCTATGTCCTACTGACTTACCAGGGGGAGGGTGTTATATGGGGTTATGTAGCCCTTAGATACATTGGGGCATATCATCAACAACCAGCGATAATCATCGCTAAGCGCACTTAGCGCTAGGATAATTATCGTCGGCTATCGCTTGTTTTTATCGCGGAGATAGCGCGCTATCAGCGATGCTTATCTCCAGAGCGATAAAAATAACCGAGTTAGCTGCCAAATGTGCAATTATCGCTGGGATTCCAGCGATAATCGCACAACGTTTGGCGCTACGTTGTTGATAGGGCAGGGCATACTTAATCATGATATCCACCTTCCATTGGATATCATGGCTAAGTCAAACTAAAAGCAGGTGTAAGGAAAGTAGCGATAACCGCGGTTAGCGCTACTTTTCTTATCACTATGCTTGTTAGCGTGCCCATTGATGATTGGAGAAATGTCGGTTAGCGACATTTCTCCAGTTATTTTGGGAAGGAACGCCCACTTTGCATCTCATTAGAGATGCAAAGGGAGGCGTAGGGAAAAAGGGTGCTAACATGCGATTATGCATGTTAGCACTCTCTTGTTAATAGGGCGAAAACATTATCTCCGCTTTTCTGGCTTTTAAAGCCAAAAATGCGGAGATTAGGCCCTTGATGATATGCCCCAATGTCGACATTGCTAAGTTAGCATGAGTTTTGCTTGCCCTATGCTGCTGCTTTTGCGCATGCCTCTGCTATGAGTTTGTTTTCGCGACACTTTGCCTCTGCCCTGTACATGATTGCAGATTGTTTTTCACGTTCTCAGCTTTCCCTTCAATTCTGTCTGAACATAATGTGCAAGGTCGGTCAACAATGTCTCTTGTTATTCTGTTCTGGTCAGTCCCTATTACCTAGACAAAACATGTTACCAACAGCTGCAATGTGGAAGAATCGAGCTTTGATATAACGTTGTTGCATGTTTTTGAAACACACTCGAAGAAAGCCGTTCCATGGAGCTGAGCTCTACTGTTCCTATGATGTAAACCTTTGCGTTTAGGCTTTCAGGTAGGGGTCTGCTAATAATGCCTAGAGATCTTCTGTTATATAAAATAACTTCTTACTACCAAGGGGAGGGTGATTAGGCCCAGTTATCTCGCCTTTTTCACAGTCTTTATAAAATGACGACTCCTTTTATATTCTATGGTGTTGTACCAATGCTAATGATTCTTGCCTTATGCATTTTGCTGCTAGTTGTGGTTCGCATACTGTTTTATGAATCACCATAGTCAAAATAAACATTTTTAACTTATTTAGTGACTCTGATTATTTTTATTGTGGACAAGTACGTGAGAGCGAAATAGTGTCTTGTTCCTGCGACTCTGAGGGGAGTCGGGAGTGCTTGTGTTCTGGGTTGTCTAAACATTCGTAGCTTCTTGATATTTGTAGGAGACCGAATGAGACACTATTGCTAGTCGGTTGGGATTTTGGGTACTAAGGTGATAGGAGGTACACCCCTATTTACTGAGGTCCTGTTTTCTTGTGTATAGTTCTGTGTATGAGCAGAATCCCCGCAACAAGGTCACTTTGGGCAAGAACAGAGAAGGGAGAATAGCCCACATGAAAACTTTTGATGGCCCAGAGGGGGGATATGTGACAGACCCTGTGGGACCAAACCAGAAGGAGAAGCAAAGTTGCCGCTCAGTCACTCATTCTAAGGGGGGAAAGAAGCGGGCAATGACTGGGATCACGACCAAGAGGCAAATGACTGCTTCTTCTCCTTGTCAGACAGAACCTGGTCCATAGATGGGTCAGAGTCAAGCATGGATTCAAGTGAAACCGAGAGCCTGAAGGCACTAGTGGAGTGGATTCAGCAGCTACTGCACGAAAAGTGACCAGGAAAACTGGAGGACTTGAAAGTAAAGGAGGTAAAGATCTCAAATGGGATTATTCCCCGGGTAACTGCAACAAATGATGGACGGAATGCTGAATGATTCAAACATTCTCCCCAAGTCAAGAGATCTGGGTTAAATCCATCGTTCTTTTGCCCACTACACCACCCCAGTTTGGACCCAGCCATATGCAAATCAGTCTTGACCCTGTGCCTCATGGGAACAGTCCAGACTGAACTGCTTAGCCAGGTCCTCCCTGGACCAGAAACAAGCATCCTGGGACCGGTTTCGGGGTATGTCACCCTTCATCAGCCAGGCTAGCTTGAATCCAGTGGCACAGTGAGCAAGGGGCCCACGTCTGGGCATACCCGTCCCACTTAGGGCAAAAAGTGTAACTGCAACAAATAATGGACGGAATGCTGAATGATTCAAACATTCTCCCCCAGTCAAGAGATCTGGGTTAAATCCATCGTTCTTTTGCCCACTACGCCACCCCAGTTTGGAGCCAGCCATATGCAAATCAGTCTTGACCCTGTGCCTCATGGGGACAGTCCAGACTGAACTGCTTAGCCAGGTCCTCCCTGGACCAGAAACAAGCATCTTGGGACCGGTTTTGGGGTATGTCACCCTTCATCAGCCAGGCTAGCTTGAATCCAGTGGCACAGTGAGCAATTCCCTGGGTGATCAGTTGGTAGGAAGTGTCGCAACTGGGCTACAAGAGGCTCACTCAGTAGCACCCCCTACCCTGGACACTATTTTACAGTGTGTTATGGCGCAACGCAAAGAGGCTCAGCAGGAAAGCCGCCGCTCACAGGCGGCAGCACGCAAGCTGCAGGGGTCTGTCAGGAAGATAGCCAAGACATGTACGGCCATCACTGAGTGGCTGTCAGATCTGTAGCTCAGAGCTGCTGCCCTTAAGACAGATATTGCTGGCACCTGTGGACAAACGGAAGCTCATGAATCCCAACTATTGACATCCAGTGGAAGCTGGAAGACCAAGAGAACCGCCAAAGATGCAATAACCTCCGGTTTTTAGGGATTCCAGAAGGAAGGGAAGGGTCTGATGTGCGTGTACATGGTAGAGCTGCTCCGTAAAACTTTCCCAGACCTAGAAGGATGGGACGGCATCATGAGGTCCAAAGAGCACACTGAGTCTCCTTCTACCTGCGACAGCCAGCAAAACTGGAGGCGAAACCCCGTGCTGTGCTGGTGTTCTTTGGAAACTATTTATTGAGACAGAATATTTTTGAGAAAGCTAGGCCTGAAACACGACAGTCTGCTGAGGATTTTTCATTTTTCGCCAGGCTGGATTTCTGTAACATAACTGTTGAACGGTGCTGGCGCCTACGCCAAATGATTAAGCCATTTCAGGAGAAGGGCGCACAGGCCTTTTTAATGAACCCGGCCTGCTTGAGAGTGATCTGGGGTAGCGGACCAGATTCTTCACCTCAGAAATTAAAGCCAAGGAGTTTCTTGCTGAGGGTGGGGTATAACTCTAGGCTGTATGGTTGGGCGATCCGCTTGTCCTGCCTTTAAGGCCTTTATGAGTAATATACAAGGCAAGGTTAATTTAGAGGTTCTATTAGACGAGTAAAGGGGTGTGGGATAACAGGTTATGATTGATAGGTAACTACATCCACTGGTTGGAGAAGCTACTTTCGATCCACCACAGACCAAAGCAGGTCTGTGTTTCATTATTATAGGGGCAGTTAAGGTTGGGAAGGACAGGGTGGGGGAGGTGGGTTGATGAGGGAGGTCGGGAAGGGGGTATGGGGAAAGGGGTGGTGGTGAGTTGGTGCAGCAGGGGGAGAAATAACCCAGAGAACCAGCAAAGATGTAATGATTTCTGTGTAGCTATTTTCAGAATGTTTAGTAGTTTGTTTATCTATTATAAGTATGAGTAGAATGTCTATCTGCTCAATAAACATTGGTGGTCTCAATGACGAGGTAAAATGCCGTAGGGTGGGTGAGACATTAAGATCTTTGGGGTTCGACATAATATATCAACAGGAAACCCACATTCCGTGGGAAAGGAGAGGATCAATTTCAATTCCAGGATATACAATGGTGGCCTGTTCCACCCAGACTACTACGATTAGAGGGGTGGCAATCCATGTGTCAAATAATCTGGCCCCAGCCAGGTGGGTCCTGGAAGACAAATGGGGACGATGGGCAATAGTGACACTATCTATAGGGCTGATTATATGTACTATTTACGGCTCTGATCAAGATGACCCCAGGGTACTGGAAGAACTCGAGACGGAACTAGCCTCTTGGGTGGATCCCTTAGTTATTTGAGGGGATTTAAATATTCATTTGGCTGTCAGCAGAGCCCCTTTCAATAAATATCAGGGGAGAAAGCCACAAGTGCATAAGGAATTAGCCACATTAACGACCAGCCATGGTTTAGTGGATGTCTAGGCTTCGAGGAATCCTTTGAATCCAGGCTACACATACTTTTCATTTCCCCACAAGAAATATGTGAGGCTAGACTACTTCTTTGTGTCCACCATTCTACTCGGTGATGTTAGCATTAGGAAGTTACCCAAAATACTTTCAGACCATAATCCTTTAGTTCTTGATATCATGGCACATGGGCATATGAAACCCCAGTCCAAATGGACGTTCGACAGGAAACTGTTGTTTAACGACCTATTCATAGAGAATGTCAGGGGTTGGGCTCAACACTTTTTGATACGAATAGATACAGTGCCTCGAGGGAAGTAGTTTGGGACGCGTTTAAGGCAGCATTTAGGGGCTAGGTTGTTAGCTTTGTAGGACACCATAGAAAAAAACAGCAAGATGAGATGCATCAGCTGATCGAACAGCTTACCTCAGTTGAGGAGAAACATACTACTGCAATAGCCCGTAGACAGGAAGAGCTACAAGCCAAACTACAGATAGAAGTTATTCGGATCAAAGCTGAGATTAATAATTATTATAATAAAAATGTAGCCGAAGCTTATCAAGCCTATAGTAGAGACAATTATGAGTATGGAGAGACCACCGGTAAATACCTAGCTTTGCGTATAAGACAGAAAACAACTACAAACAACATTGTTAAGATCAGAAAGGACAGGACATATGTGATGGACCCAAAGGAGGTCTTAGGGTATTCTCAGAGTTTTATGGGGAACTATACTGGGCAGAAACACAGGATACCGTCTTAGATATTGGAGGGGTAAGCACTGCTGAGGGGGTAGTAGGGGTTGCTCCCCTTATATTGCAGGAACTGGAGGCGGCTATAACACTAGTAGAAGTCACAGAGGCAATCCAGATGATGGCCTCAGGTAAAGATGCTGGCCCGGATAGAATTCCCATGGAAGTCTAAAAGATGTTTCAGGCAGAGCTGGCCCCTTTATTACTAAACCTATTTCTGGCTGTCCAACATAAGGAGCAGCCTCCGCAATCCTGGTTAGGCACCGATATAGTTGTCTTTTTAAAGAGAGGGAAAGCCCCAGAGGACCCAGCCTCGTATCGTCCTATCTCCCTTATCAACTCAGATGCAAAATTGTACTCTTTAATATTTTTGCTGCTTGATTAGGTAAGATCATATCTAGGCCGGTAAGTCCGTGGCAACATGGCTTTATTCCGGGCAGAGGGACTACGGACCACATCAGGCGAGTCATTGCTCTGTTTGATATAGCTGCTATCTCAGGAGATAAGATGACCCTGATTCTCCTCGATGCACAAAAGGTTTTGACCGAGTTGCATGGGATTATCTTTGGGACATTTTAAGGCAGAATGGCTTTGGATCACGAATAACTACTGCCATCAAAGCCAGTACTGGCATCCCTACGCCAGAATACAAATGATGGGCGGGGAATCCGAAAGGATTGAAGTCGCTAGAGGGACAAGACAGGAGTCCTTGCTCGCTGATTCTTTATACTCTCAATCTTGATCCGCTCATAAGAGCAATTCTCTCAAATCAGATGATTAAGCCAGTATCGGTCAGGGGCTATGATACTAAAGTCTTAGCATATGCTGATGACATAGCCATTGTAACCCCCGATCCACAGAGTGCAATTACACAGTTAGAAATCCTGGCCAAGGAATTTGGGAGACAGGCTGGGTATCTCTTAAACACCGAGAACACCCATATTGTTTGTACTAAGAACATTACTCTCCAGGATCCGCGTAGGACTGAAGGGGCCACATATCTTGTGGTTGGGGTAACCGCTAATGTGGATTCAATCTGGCCAACGAACATGGACCCCCTGATAGCTAAAATTAATAGGGATCTAAGAAGAATTGACAAGTTGCACCTCTCAATAATTGGGAGGTGTATTGTCCTCAAAATGGTTATGTTTCCAAAGGTACTCTACCTATTTCGATCCATCCCTCTTGGGATCGAACCTATTTTTTTCAAAAAACCCGATGCACTATTCTCCAACTTCAAATGGCAATTTCAGAAAATCAGACGGTCGTTCAAGTTCCTAATCCTGGAGCGAGGGGCTGGGCGGTTCCAAATCTACTTTACTATTATTGGGCCACAATGCTACAACAGATGGGTATTCTGTTCATGCAAGACAAGGGACACACAGAAATACAAGAAGTTGAAGTCCCACCCTCTATATACGAACTGGCTATCGGAAGAGCAGCACAGGTGGTGTTATTACGAGTCAACAGCTGGAGGCTAGTTATCATAAGAAAATACGTTTTAAGTCCCTTAAAGTAGCCTGGAATGTATGGCATAAAGTAGGCAAATGGCTGAAGATACCAAGGTTCCACAAATATACACCCTTGTGGCGATCACCAGCTTTTCCGGCCCCTCTTTATGATGGGATGGGAAAACAATGAGAGCAAGCTGGCATAAATAAAATAGGGGATATCCTTCATACAAATTGTATGGACTCTTTTGCCAAGCTACAGGAGCGCTACAGTATTGACACTCTGTCCTATTTTAAGTATATTCAAATTAAAGAAATTATTAGACAGCTTAAGCCCAAAGTGTTTTCCTCAGATAAAATCCCTCTTTTAGAAGCTGTCCAATATAGAGACTGCAGGATGACTTTATGGCTTAATGAATGGTGACCGAACTATGAAATTTATATCACAGATATTTTTCTATTTTACCTGAGTATATTTTATGGTACTATTTCTTTGGACTACCGTGTTTGTTTATTACTATCTATATCTTTCTACAGTTTTTTATCATTTTATGATCTTAGCTACATTTTGTTTGATGAATTGTATTGTTAACCTCTGTATTTTCTGGTATAAATAACAAAACATAATTTAAAAAAAAAACCCTGGTGTGAAATTCAAAAAACAAGCAAAAAACGATTTGTGTCCACTGGCCATAATAAAAAGTCACAAATCCAATCCATAGGAATAGAAAAACCAAGGAAAGTGTAATCCAAACATATATGATATCCAAGGCGGGACCAGATAAGTGCATTTTAGCAATGAAAAGAAAACACAAGCCTTTGTAGGCAGAGTGCCCACAATGGAAGAATTGCCAAAAGAGTCAGAAAAAAAATCATCTGCACCCAGATAATAACCAAAAGCAGTTCATTGAAAAACTAGTGCCACAGGTACTGTAATAGGACTAGAAAAATCCAAAAGAGGTGAATCAATAGAAACGACATCAGCTGCAGTAGATGTAGTAGTAAGTGCAGTACTCACTTCAGTCATGTGGCAGGAAGTTGTAGCGGTATTGGGAATCAACTGAAGTTCATTCTCCACCCCCAGCTGGAGAGAAACAGCTTTGGTGGTGCTCACTAGCTGCAGAGGAATTTCCTATATAGTAGTGAGAGGAGTTAGGAATTACCAAGGTCTACTCGAGGCCTACTGTTTAGAATTGGCCACATGATGTAACTTGATGTGATCAATGGAGACAAAGCAATTGTCTTTAGAACCAGGAAGCAGTGGCAGGATTACAGTTCTTGTACCTTGAATGCCAAGGACAGGTACTGGTGATCAGTATGATAGTCCAAACTCCTTTTTTACCGCAACTTTCTCCATTACGTGATCCCCAACGTGTGGAATCCACCTGGAAGGTTCTGACTTCTCCTTAATTTCTGCAGAGGCAGACGTCTTCAACTGTTCATTAGATTGGTTGTCACAGACGTTTTGTAGATCGTGTAAGATAGCACAACAATCATTTACGACAAAGGCGTAAATGATTGTTGTGCTATCTTACACGATAGCGTGGCTTCCGCCACAATGTCTGGACCGTCAAGGTCTGGAACATACATTATGATGCTAAAGAGAATCTTGTATGGGGTCTGGCCACCCAGAGATCTTTTAGGGAGATTGTTAAATGCTCGTTGTACCCCATATAGGTGTTGGATCCAACTATGTCCTGTGCCTAATACTCTAGCGATCAATGATTACTTTAAGTCATTGTTCATCCTCTCCACAACAGAATTGCCCTCAGGCGGATATGGAGAAGAATAATGCACCTCTACACCCAGGGAAGCCATAGTATCCCGATACGCTTTTGAAGCAAAAGCCGGGCCCTGGTACGAGTGGAATGTAGTGCATGCATATGTTCCGATAAAGCCTTGCATCTCTTTAATTACAGTGCAAGCATCAGCCAAACGCTGTGGCCAAACCCAGAGGAACCTGGAGCAAGAATCAACTGCAACTAAGAAACAATTAAACACAGTATCTGAAATAAGAGGACCACAGTGGTACAAACAAATGCAACTGAAGGGTTTGTTAGAAATTAACAGGTGTGTCTGTGGTCGACAAGCCACGGTAGAAGCTTTAATATGTTGACAAATGTCACAACAAAGGACATATTTTTTAGCCTGTTGATATAAGCCTGGCCATCAATAACGTTGCTGTCGCAACAGAATCGTGGCCGCCACTCCTGCATGTGCAGAAGTAACACCTTAATGCCCAGCTATCACTAAATCTAGTCTGCAGTCTTGGTTGGGAATCAAACAATCACCAACCCCTGGAATTGTTACAGAAGGAACATTTTGTTCACTTAAATGGTATGTATAGGTAGATGGAAAGCCTTTAGGTAAAGAGGTGCCGTCTTTGCTAGCATTAACGGCAGCCAATATTTCATTGTCTATCCTCATTTTTGAATGAGTAATCGCAGCAGCAGTAGAAATCGCAACTGCAGATTTGGCTGCTTCATCAGCCTGAGAATTCCCTACAGCGTATGACTCAACGTATGAATGACTTGAGTCAATGGAAACCTATCTTTCAGGTCTGCCACTTTCACCCAAAGCATTTTATGCTTTATCATGTTGCCTTTAAAATCTTTAAGTCCATTTTGGCGCCAATAATGTAGATTATCATTAAAGGACTGGGCAAGGTAATACGAATCACACTCTATAAGTGTGGGGAATTCAGGATCCGTAGGTTCCAGTGCAAGTAGCACAGCTTTTAGTTAAGTCAACTGTGCAGTACGGTCCCCTAAGGACTGGGTGCGAGTTTTCTGTGGTTGAAATTTTCAATAAATCTGCATTTGTAGTGCATAGCACTGCTACCCCTGAGGGTATCAGGGCACTGGGGTGTGAGCTCTCCATGGAAAAGCCAGGTTTTGAGGAAACAGCGGGAAGAAACTAGCAGAAAAAGGAAAAACAGAGGGCAGAAAAATGAGCTCGTAGAAAAGGCAAAACAGGGAGCAGAAAAACGAGCAGAAAAGGCAAAACAGAGGGCAGAAAATGAGCAGGAAAGGCAAAACAGAGCAGAAGAGGGCAAAACTGAGGGCAGAAAATGAGCAGAATAAGCCAAACAGAGGGCAGAAAAATGAGCAGAAAAAGGCTAAACAGAGGGAAGAAAAATGAGCTGAAAAGGCAAAACAGAGGGCAGAAAAATTAGCAGGATCAGCAAAGTAGAAGGCAGAAAAACAAGCAGAAAAAGGCAAAACAGAGGGCAGAAAAACGAGCAGAAGAGCAAAACAGAGCAAGAAACGGGCAGGGCAGACATTAACAGCGGGTGTCAGGTAGACAGGCAGCACAGGGTAGCGGGCTGCATGCAAGCTGGACAGAAGAACTGTAATGGAGGAGCTGGCACGAGAACCAACATCAAACCAAGAACAGTGGCGCACGCCGCTGAATATTGGTTCCTTTGTGCCGGTGCAGAGAAAGAATATTGAGGTAAAATTATAGAATTGCACAAATATCGTGGTAAAAATGTCGTGGGTCAAGAATATCGACAGTAAAATCCTCGTGGTCAGGAATATGGATTTTAGGTAAGTAATATCGATTTAAAAAATATCGAAGTGTTTAACATCGTTTGTAAAAATATAGTTGTTAAAAATATCGATTTTTTATTAATGTTATATATTTTAGTATACATTTTATATGTGTGCGATGTTTGTTTTTTTGTATAAGAATTGTTTGTATTTTTCTTATATGTGTTAAAATTTTAGTAGTTAATAATTTTTTTTTAATTGAATTTTGCGTTTTTAGTTCCGTAGCGAGTTGTGGGTTTATAGGGAAATAGGGTGGGAAGTAATTTAATTCTATACATTTTATTGATTATTTATAGTAGTTATTAATTGTTTTTTATTGAATTTTGCGTTTTTAGTTCTGTAGCAGGTTGTGGGTTTATAGGGGAATAGGGTGGGAAGTAATTTATGTTTTATTGATGAATTATTAATTAGTTGTTAATTAATTTAAATTAATTAATTAGTCATTAATGATGATAATTGTGTAATTAATTTTAGGTGTGTGTTGTGGTGTTTATAGGTGTAAATGGTGGGAAGGGTGGGAAGTCATTTATTTTTTATTGATGAATTATTAATTAGTTGCTAATTAATTTAATTTAGTTAATTAGGGGCCCATTAGGATGGCGGGTGGAAGCACCACCGCCGTGCTGGCGGATGCAAAAAGCACCAGTTACCGTCCGCCCGCCACAGCACACACGCCCGCCCAATTAGGATGTGAAAAGTCAGCCAAACACCGCCCGTAAGCCAGCTACGCCGTCCGCCATCAAAGTGCGCCCGTTCACGGAGCGGCGCGGCCTAATGGAGACACAACGCCCGACGAAATCACGTACCGCCCGGCGTATAAATTACGATGCCAGAACTAGACAGTTCCCCCGGCTAAGAGACACCGCACGTGAAAGCAAGGCGGAAAACCGAACGCACAGTACGGATAGCAAAGAGGCGGACCCCCCGAGCATGAATCCAGCACTGCAGGCCCTCCCCATGCTCTACCTGATGCAGCACCCAGGAGTCAACGCACCGCGGCGACGCAGGTAGGCAGACACACAACAGGGGCACGCAAACAGCGCACACAGTGCAAGGGCGGGAAAACTGTATATGGCCCCCCGACACCCCTGCGTGGACACGACACATCCACCACTGCACCCACACATGCGCACAACGCAGAGGCCAACGGCAGCGCAATGCATGCGCCGCACACAAACAACACAGGGTCACAACCAAACACCACACACACCAGCACCACCCAGAACGCACATGTCACGTGACAGCTCAGCCACAGTCATGTCCCCAACCGGCAATTCACTGTTGCCAACCTGACGTCACACAAGTGACCCGAACATGTCAGTGACGTCACGCCAAATTAGGACACATCCCTGTGTGCAAAACACGGCGAAGCACACAGCGGCGGCAACATCACCCAGCAGAATATGGACCCCGTCGGAAAAAGGTACGCCAGTACCACACAGAAACACCGATGCCACCCTGCACCCAATAACAAGACATGCAATACGTAACATCAAAGATACCGGGGACAGACAACAGGTGGGACCAATTATAACACAAGGCCCAACGTATAGCAGAAACGCAGCCTGCCGTCCACACACGGGAGAGGAGACAGCACTGAATGACCTTCCATTCCCACTCTGAAACCACATCCCGACTAAACAAGCCGGAGACAACAGTCATTGCACCAAAAAAAGCCCAACACAGGCATGCAGAGGGAAGCGGCCACAGGGCAGATAGCGCATAACACCAAAGAACATTCACAACGGAAAAAGAAATGATAACACTCCCCCATGTGGTTCACATGCAAGTTATCTGGAAGGAGTCAGACACCACTGACCTTGACCATTCAGAGAAGCATGTGGGATGAGGGCCCGTGTCCTCCGCACAAGCCAACATAACACAAGTCCTGCCTCCCTACGACCATTACAGAATTCCCAGCAACGTCGGAGGTTGCACACTGCAGACTGCACAGACAGCCGGAGCACGCCACCACAGCGCCCTGCAGCAAAATGGCACTTGCACCACACCTACCCAACTACACCGGACAGATTAAGCTGTACAAACATAACCTGATACAGATATTGGGATGTGACAATCTGGCCTTGCTGAACGTAAGTTACCGACTAACTTACCGCATCGCATTGTTCAGCTGCGTCATCCCCGTCTTCTACTGTCGGAGGTGTCCCTTCTACTATCCTGTGGATTTATGTCTCTCCAACCCGGCATGTCCAAGGGCGGACCTGCTACAACTATTCAACCCCTGGACGCCCACGACAGGGTCTGTTCAGCCTATGGGGGCATGGCGTATGTGGCTACTATCGGACCCACACTGCAATGGGACCACTGTGCCTCCACACGACGGATAATGGATCACAGTTACATCGAATGTCATCCAACATGTCCCATCATGCTCCTACAAGGGACAACTCACGACCAACACCTTGACAGCCACCATCCGCTACATTGGATGGCATCCATGTCCACCACCAATGCCATGGAAGCCCTGCTGGAAGGTATTGCATACCTGACAACCTGTCAATTCGTCGGGCCCCACCGCCATACCCCCAATTGAGCAATGATGTCCCACACCGTACCCATGCTTGGCTTCCGCACGGACTAGGCAGTTACCAGTACAACAACTATACCATACAACCTGCAACTGACACCACATCATCAACTACACTGCCATGACATCTGATATTTTCGGGACATGCACTCTGTTCCTTATCACATCCAGTAACTCTGCATGAACAGGGGGAGTCAGAGGCATGGGATTTGTGTATGGCAACCACATGGACAGAACTGCACGTACAACCATGCCATGATATGGATCCTGCGCCCATGAACATATGCACCGGTCAGTGGACAGTAATCGTCCTGCTGTAGTATGTGAGAGCTGTCACCTCGCCTCCCTCTGAACGTCCGTGCCAGGACCTTTGCATGGACACCAAGTGCATCCACCAACAACATGAGCCCAGTGACTGTGACATGGCCAGTACCCACCACATCGCAACAACAAGTGGGATGCCGTTGCATGCACGTAAGCCCATGCCCTGATGTCACCTCCACGCACGTGTGTATGAGTAACTATAGCAGCAAACCTGTGACATGGAACTGAGATGCACTGTGCCCATGATGACAAGCGGACTCGTAGGCTAAATGTATACTGTCTGTGTCAAAGTCAGCAGCACCACAGTAATTAGCAAATGTACATTAGCACACCAACGGCTAAGCAGTTGTAACTCTGAAGCCCACATCCCACAGTCAACAACTAATCACATGTACCCCTACACCCTATGCTATGTGTACACATGCTGAGTATATCCTCCACATGCATTTTGCTGCCAGTAGTGTTCACTATACTGCATCACAGAGGACATAAGTCCCAATACATGGCTTGAAGCAAAAATGTGTCTCTGCTGATTCATTTCACAAGTACGAATGAGAGAGGATGAGAGTGTGTGAAGTACACGGCAGTCGTGAGATGACCATGTAGTCCACTGTCATTGGATGTCAACGCAAATGAGTAGCACAACTGTGGAAGACACACATGTGTCATGTGAAGCGGGAGTTACGCATGGCTCAGGTGGGTGGGTGTGACGGGTAGGTGCGCACATGCAATGTTGAAACACGCTGTGTTGGGAGGATTCAGGAACAGTACATTGGCGCTCTCCTGGGAATTTGTAAAGACCACCTGTCTGGGGATGAATGTGAACTCGTGTGTGCACAACAGGCGGGCACACGATCAATGCTGCATCAAGTGTAGACGTCAGCCCACCCTCCGTGGACATGCTGGATACTGCTGTGCGTCCGCCAGGCCCTTGCCAAGGCACTCACATACCCTGTCGACCTGGTGTATCCCCAACATTGTCCACTTGCACAGGCAATCCAGGGCACGGGATGGCAGTAGAGCATGGTGGGTGAGAGGTCATGGCGCGCTCCTCCTGGTCACATCATGCAGGCAACACATCCTCAATGTATAGTATGGCACAAGTCAAATGGAAGCAGTGGGGGGACGCACACATCACAAGCAGGAGTGACGTCACGGAAGGTGGCTCGCACCATCCCACCCATTGACAATACACCCACACACGTTACATGCCATTGCAACAGAGAAGCCAGCGCGTGCACAAGCAGCTCCAAGCTCGCCCCAGAGAGGCCAAAGAGTGAATGTGTGGGGCCATGAGCTCCAGTTGGACGCGGCCTGGCCCGCTAGGGCAGCTACAGCCTCTGTGTGTTGCAGGTGGTGTATCCGGACTGCGGAGCCTGTCATGCATTGTCAATGTTGCCCGTGTCTCGAGTCGGGGCACCACGCAGGTGGACGGCGTCCCGCCACTTATTATACCGTGAGACAGACCACTTGTTCAACTGGACCCACACATACACTCCTTGGCCTCTCTGGGGCGAGCTTGGAGCTGCTTGTGCATGCGCTAGCTGCTCAGGTGCAAACGCATATTGGGGTGAGCGAGGGGAGGCCATGAGGACAGTGCAAAAGATGACTGTTTGATTCTCAGCCAGTTTAAGGAATGACCCTGATGTGGTCGGAAAAAGACGTGTCTCGTGTGTATTGCAACTAGTAGATCAGCCGATGAACTTCCCATGTCTTGCATGTAGCCCCGCACCCAGCCCCGCCCACTCGACACATTAAAATGAGTACCAGCACCACATTCTACCCATTCGAAGCACTGACTGGGGGTGACAACCATTGGACAGTCTTGTGTAGTCCACCCACGCGTACATGTGGGCCCTCCATGATCCATGTCACCTGCGGCAAAGTGATGTCATGGGCAATGACGGAAGTGAGCAGAGCTGTCTGCCCCACGCACAGATGGTGCATCAGCTCAACAGACCCAGCACTGAGTGCAGCAGGGGTCACATGTGCAGGGGCAGTTGTGCCTGGTGTGAAGGCACATGCATATAGACAGCACATTGAGCAATGTGTAGTCTGCCCACATCTACTGTCCATTGTCAGGCGGACCTAGAAAAAGATCACAAGGCAACACATCTGTGTGGGTGTACCCACTGTGACCAACACTGCGCAACCATCAGCGTACTCGCCCTGTGCATGGCCCACCCCGCAACGAAGGTCACATTCAGTGCCACTATCTCTCACACACATCCCTATCACGAGTCATGGTGTGTCCAATCGACAGTGCAGAGTAAGCGCTTATCCAGAGGGTCCTGAACAGGAGACACATGTAACCCACTAGGCAGTCTGTGTCGGCACCTACTGGCATTGTGCAGTCAATGTGCAGGCCAGGCCTGCTGGGACTGAGAAGGGCAGCATGGCCCCAGCCTGACTTCCACATGACCAACAAGTGCACTGAGACCTGCATTGCCAATTGTCTGTGTCACTGGATGTCTGACATGAAGTTGCCATGTACCACCACTCGGGAGGGACAGACAGGTCAAAGCGCCCGAGAGCTCACATACCCATGCCACCTGCAGTCAGCATGGTGAGCAGTGCATGTTTGAACACCACAGGCTCTGACTCATAGTGCTGCGGAGCAACGACATGTGTGTCCCCCACATGCACACCCACACACACTGCAGTTGTCTCTCACACACAACTTTCGCAAGGAATAGCCATGTGCAGTGTGCGTGGAGCTCGGAATCCAGGTTCTCCAGCTCCTTGCTGGTGAGTGGACCTGGACATGTCCTCAGCGTCATCCACGTGTAGGTGGAGTGGTGGCAGCACAGGTGTTGTCTAGGGGTGCCAGGCTGCAGTGCCAGGTAGCTGTGGTTATGCCTGTCCCACTCACACACACATATAACCCCCTGGGGCAGTTTCAGTGGGTACAAGCTGCTGCAATTCGTGTGCCATGTCTGGCAGCTTCAATTGCAGACGTTGGCCTGCTCCCAGCTGGCCAAGGACGCCTACCTCCACAGTGGAACACGCAGGGTGCAACCGCGAGGGTCATTGGAGTTGGCCGTAAGGGCCTGGCCCATGGCGGGTACAGTCCGCTGATGCCATGTGCACCACACAGTATAATGTGCGCAATGCATCTGCAGGTGTGGCCATGATTTGCGTGTGGGTGCAGGTCCACAATGGACAGGGCCACAACATGCTGTGTGCATAGGCAGGGACGGCCAGTGCTCAGCCTCCACATGTCTGTTGGCACATCATCATGTACACATTGGCATGGGAGCATGGGATATGCATATGCACACACATGCCATCTTTCACTATGTACATCTGCCACTTGGCACGTGCAATGTTACGTGTCACTTGTGATGTGTAATTGCAAGCACACAGCCGTGTTGGCATGGGGCTGTCAATGTGTACACCTGTCAATGTTTCTGGAGGTGTGATCCGTACAGTGCTGTATATAGGGTGCAGTAGTGACATCAATGACTGTCTCATATCCCCTCGTGCCACAGGTCCCACTTGTTTTGGCCGCTCAGCCTGTGTCCATAGCGTTGTTGGTGTGTGCCCTACACACCCAGCCTCGGAAGCAGTGTGATGCACAGCAGCTAGTCATGTTGCCGTGGTGTTGCCGCTTGCCGAATATGCAGTCTGTTACCATCAGCATGCCTTACAAGTTATTGAGGCCTAGATCCCCATGTGCATGCTCATAGCAATGGGGTGTGTCACTGCCCATTGCTATTGGTAGGGGACCTGTGTAAGTGTATTGTGGCTGTGCTGTCCCTACTTGTCAGCTGTTCTGTTATTCAATTGCCTGCTCAGTCATTTATGTTTTGTGTATGTGAATATGCCATGTGGCGTGTTGCTTTGACATGTGTCCACTTCCATCTTTCCTAGGCGGAGACCAAACATTCATCGCCCCTACCAATTGCTGTCAGACATGGTGGATGTGGAGGTCATCCGCAAATATCGTCTGGACCGACCCACCCTGCATCGTCTATGTGCCTTGTTGGAACCCCACCTCCGTCCTCGCAGGGTGTATCCAACAGCATTCACACCCACGGCTAAGGTGATGGCTGCACTGCATTTCTTCGCCACTGGGTCATTCCAACACACAGTGGGCAGTGGAGGTGGGATGTCCCAACCCATGTTCAGCATGGTGCTCAGGGATGTACTGTCAGCCATGATGCTGTACAGGAACAGATACATCCGCTTCCCCAGGGCTCGTGAATTGGCGGCAGTGAAGGGTGCTTTCTATGCCCTTGGACGGATCCCCCACGTCGTTGGTGCAATAGACTGCACCCATGTTGGCCTTGTTGCACCACAGGCCACTGAGCACCTCTACCGCAACCGGAAGCACACGCACTCCCTGAATGTGCAAGTGGTGTGCCTTGCGGACATGGTGACTTCACACGTGTGTGCGAAATTCCCAGGATCGGCCCATGACGCGCACATCATGCGCAACAGCATCCTACCACGTCTGATGACCGATCTGCAACCGGACCGTGGCTGGATTGTTGGTGAGTATGTGGAGTAGTGTAGCGTGCTGGCTGTGCGATGCTGTCTTGTGTCCAGTTGGAATTGCAACGGTTCTCTGTGTCCCTCACACCCAGGTGACTCTGCTTACCCGAATGGGCCCTGGCTGCTCAGCCCATTACGACGTCCTGGGAGCCCAGCTGATGTCCGCTACAATGAGGCACA
Source organism: Calotriton arnoldi (assembly GCA_963921515.1). NCBI lineage: Eukaryota > Metazoa > Chordata > Amphibia > Caudata > Salamandridae > Calotriton > Calotriton arnoldi. The sequence continues at coordinate 66,187 of CAWUFW010019871.1, forward strand.
TGGGAGGACCAGACGTGTGGTTGAGCGGACCTTTGGCCTCCTCAAGTCCAGGTTCAGATGCCTGGACCGCACCGGGGCGCACTGGCGTACTCCCCACAGAAGGTGTGCCAGATCGTTGTGGCTTGCTGCATGCTGCACAATCTGGCTATCCGCAAGCAGATCCCCCTAATTGTGGATGACGGAGATCAACCAGGGCCCCAGCCTGCAGACCAGGACAGCTCTAGTGAAGAGGACAGTGGAGAGGATGAAGCTGTGAATGTGCGTCAGCAGCTCATCGCCCGCTACTTCACTTGACGGTGAGTGTCCATGTACGACGGCTGATGTAGCTGTAGTTGTGCAGGTGTATGTGTGCTCTGTCACGGGGGCCTTTTGTTCACTGAGTGCTGTGTGTCAATGGTCCATGTCCAGGTTGGTATGCCACTGACAGTGGCTGTAGCATTGTGCCCTGTTGCTCTGTGAGATGTGTGTGCATTGCTTGTAGTTGGTGACAAGTACTGTGTGATGAGTGTGTGACACACTCATTGAATGTACTCTTGTTCTGTTTTTCACCCCTAGGTCCCTACAGCCTCTCCTGTCCCATCGACATACCACACAGCAGATGCATTTCTGCTCATGGTGGCGATTGCACATAGTTGAATAAACCCAGGACACATTAAGCCGATTGTGATCAAGGTGTATTTATTAACAGCGGTGACATGTGATTGTGTGCAAGGTGATGACAGAAGTGGTGCATGCTGTGACAATGAGTTGACGGACATGGCTGCGTGATGGTCAAGGTGTACCCATGAAGTTCTATGTCCACAGTCCAACAGACACATGCCATTCACATGGCAGTGTGGGGTAGGATCGTATTACAAGTCAATGCAGTAGGTAGTCAAGGTGGCTGGCTGACTCACTGGCGTTTGGTGCGTGCGAAGTCCTCTCTGGACACCTGTTTCCTCTTCGGACGGCCCCTTCCACGTTTGGTGGGGGGGGGTGTGTTGATGTGCCGCTGGTGGTGGCTGAGGAGTGCTCACTCGCTGTGGACGCAGGGGAACGCGATGCTGCACGAGCCTGCGCCACAGCAGGTGGTGGCGGAGGTGGTGTTGCTGGCCTTGCTTGTGCCCTCCCCCCACCACCAGCTGGCCCATGAGGGCCGCGATTTGGCCCATATGGGCGTCCATGGACCTCAACACCGCAAGGATCTCCCGCGTGTCGCTAGCCGACCTGGCCCATTCTCCTTGGGCCTCTTGATAGGCCCCAAAGACTCTGTCGATTTGCGGCAGGGCTTGGCTCCCAGGCACAGTTGGCGTTGGCCTGGCCCTGCTCCTCCTACCAGTACTACTGCCACCGACCTGCCCACTAGCCACATTGCTCACCACGGTCCTCGCTCTGGCTCCCAGGGTGGAGCCCGACGGCCGTGCCGACCCTTGCGCAGGGGCTGTGGCGAGGGATGGCGTGGTGGTGGTGGTGGTTGCGGCGGTGGTGGTGGCCGCAACGGCCGTGGCAGCAGGGGTCTGTGACTGGTCAGCAGCCCTGGGTGATGGGTTGGTGGGCAGGAGGGGCCCTGGAGAACGGTTGTGCCCTGCCACTCCAGATGGGCCTGCTGGGTGGTCCGTGTCCGGAGAGGTGTCCAGATCCTCTACATCCGTGAGTCCGGGTCGGGGGCTTACGGACTGGCTGTGCTGGCTGCTGTCACCCTCTCCAGCATCCAGCAGTTCGGCACCTGTGGGGAGAATGAGATGGGTCATTGTGTTGCACCTAGCAAAGTATGTATTGGTTGTCTGACATTCACAGTTCGTGCACTGTCGTGCACAGGTTTCCCAGTGGCGTGTGTGTGGATGTACGATGTGTGTATGCGTGGGCTAGGCAATGGGACTGTGTGATGTGGACATGTGGCATGGGACGGATTAGCAATGCCGATGGGTGTGTGTTGCTATGCTCCTACATTTTGTGGCTCGGGTGTATTCGTGCTCCAGGACCATAGACGATGTTGGGTTGAACGATGGTTTAGGGGGAAGGATGGAACGCTTAGGTACGCTGATGCCAAAAGGGGGTACAGCCCCCTAAATGCTCTTGGGTTGAAATATGCTTTTGGGGTACATACTGTGGGTAATGGGTGCAGAACGTGACATGTGTTCTGGCAACATGACAGTGCATAGACAAAGGTGTGTGTCTGTCTCACATGCCCGGAATATCTGCTGACTGTTATCATTCATGGACATCACATTGGTAGCATTGTTGTGAGTTCGTGCTTGTTGTGTGCCACACGACGTATTGCAGATGGGCCAAATCCTTTGTGTGCGTGCTGCCCTGGTACATGTGCATCAGTGCTGTGCTCTTGGGGTGTTGACTATATTATGTGTGTTGTTACTCGCAGTGTGACGTGCGCTTCAGTCACTGCAGGCACTTGATTTGTCATGGGCAGGTATCTTTGCATGACTACTGTATGAGGGCCAGCTGTTCGGATGACATACCTTTCATGACACTGTGGCTGAGAGATGAGATGGATGATATGTTGAATGTGCATTGTGTGCCTGTGTGTTTCATGGGTCCAGTTGTCTTTGTGTGCAATATTGTGGTTCCTAGCTGTTACTTCTAGTACGGTCTGTCTTACGTGGGCGTTGTTGTACGATGTGTGGGTGACAGGCAGTGAGGACTACATGGACAGGACTTCGATGGTGTTGCTGATGGGTGTGATGGGTGGCACAGTGCCTGCCGTGTGGGTCTGTGCTCCAGTGGGACTTGTGCATGCAGACGTGGCTCCTTAGGTGTTGCTGTATCTGTGATGGGTCATGTGGGGTTTGACTCTGTTGAACATGTCCGTGTGCACATTGGTCTCATGATTGTGACTGGGAGCAGTGCTGCATGTTCCTCTGCTACGTGACATGTCCCATGTGTCAGTCGTAGTACAGTCCTCATGCCTACATACGCCCCACCCTGTACATTTTCCCACCTACAGGTTGTTTCTCAGTGCGCAATGCAATAGATGCCACATGGTACTGGGAGGGAGGGGTGCTCCACCTTGCTGGTCTGTGGTAGTGGGAGCCTGGTGGGTGTTTCACTTCAGCTGTCCCCCCTCTGACCCACTGTCTTTGTGTTCCGGCTACTTACCTGTTACTTGTCGGTCAGTGCAGCTATGGCGGACACATGGATGTGGGTGTGGGGAGTGCTCATTCTGGCGCATCTGGAGTACAAGGGGACCTGTTGGAAGTTGCGGTGCTGGCTGACTGTACACATGCCCCCATGGTTTTGTTAGTTGGTAGCTTTGGGCTGAGTGTGTGTGAGTGTCTGTTGCATGTGTGGGTGATGTCTTGTGTATTGTGTACTGGACATGGGGGTGTTTGTCCCTAGAAGCTATGGCATGGTGGTAGTGCATGTGATTACATAGCAGTGTGCTGGTATACGTTTGTTTGTACTTACCAGCCTCCACTCCCCCTGGTAATCCGGTGAGGATCTCCGGATGTATGATGACTCGCACCTTCTCCTCCCACGCCTTGAAGGTCTTGAATAGCGCGGGATTCCCTCCGCCAGACCTGGCTGTCAGCTCTCGATTTTTGCTCTCCTTCTTCTTGACCACGCTTTTGAGGTCGTTCCACCTTTTGTTAATTTCTCCTCTGTTGCGTGGAACGTTCCCGACTGCATTGACCTGGTCTACGATCCTGCTCCACAACCGGTTTCTGGTGGATAGTGGTGTCTGTTGGACCTGGTTGCCATAGATTTGTGGGTGCACCTTGACGATCTCGTCGACCATGACCGTTAGCTCGGTGGAAGTGAACTTGGGCATTCTGTGTGATGCCATGGTGTGTGTTTTGGTGTTTGTGGTGCTGGTGCGGTGTGTGGTGTGTGATGTGCAGGGGGTTTGTGGGTCAGGTGTTTGGTGGTGGTGGTGATGGGTGTGATAGGTGCGTGTCTGTGGTGTGCTGCTGTCCTTTCTGTCTCGCTGTGTTGTGTGCTTTCGTCCTCAGTTTGTAATGTTGCAGGGGGTTGTGGTCTGTGAAGGGGCTGGTTTTGTACTTACCTATGTGGGTGTGTCATGATGGTCTGTTGTTTTCAGGTGTGCTGTGGCTGGTGTTCTGGGATTTGTTGTTGATTTTTTTGTCCAGGGGGGGGTGTGTTTCCGGGATGTGTACTGTGTTTGGGTATTTGTGCGTGGGTTGCTGTGTGGACTTGTTGGCCATGTTGTGTGTGTTTGTTTTCGTCAGCGGATGGTTTCTGTGCATGGACGTGGCCGTCAGGGCTTCCGCCGTGTCCATTTTCGTCACTGTTGTTTGCGCTGGCGGGCGGTGTATTTGTGGATTTTCCGCGCTCATGTCGGTACGATCCTAATTTCACGGGCGGTGTCTCGGTCATCAGGGCGGGCGGTTTTGGCTTGTCGTGCATCTTTCCGTCCGTGGCGGGCGGTTGGACTTAGACTCGGACATGGGTGGGCGGTATTTTCTGTTTATTTTCCGCCTCCGGCGGTTTTTGGTTCGCGGCATCGTAATTGCTCGGTCGGTATTCAGACGGTGTAGGCGGGCGGATTTTCGCCACTGTGGTTGATGGCGGATTTTTATCCGCCCGACATCGTAATGGACACCTTAGTAATTATTTATGGTAATTGCGTAATTAATTTTAGGTGTGTGTTGTGGTGTTTATAGGTATAAATGGTGAGGAGGGTGGGAAGTAATTTATTTTTTATTAATTAATTATTAATTAATTTTTAATCAATTTAAATAAATTCATTAGTAATTAATAATCTTAATTGTGTAATTAATTTTAGGTGTGTGTTGTGGATATTATAGTGTTAAAGAATGTGTACTGAAGGAATGTTTATTATCTTTTTTTATTAATAATATATTTTAAATTCATTATTAATTATGTTAATTATTTTAATAGATTTCAATAAAAATGTTGATGTCTTTTTTTATTGGTGCGGTGTTATAGGGTAGGAAATAAAATATGTACATTTATGTTTTAAATAATTTGTTTGTGAATATTTATTCCTTTTAAATAAATATTGTTTATAAATGTATTTATTATTTTTTTTATATCATATTTGCAGGTTTTTGTTATATGTAATTAACATTATAATATGTGTTCTTTTTATGTTTAATATATGTAATTGTATATTTTTAAAATATTGTTTATTTCTTTTTAAGATTATTAAAAAAATTGTAATTGTTTAAATGTTATTAGTAATTTTTGTTTTTGTGCTATCAAATATTTTACTTACTGTTGAACTCACTGGAGTGGGAATAGTAATTTTTACCCTCCGCTATCCAAAATTTTCCCTACTGTAACACTCATTGGAGTGGGAATAGTAATTTTTACCCTTCCGCTATCCAGCACTTTCCCTACTGTTGCACTCACTGGAGTGGGGATAGTAATTTCTACCTCTCCGCTATCCAGCACTTCCTCTACTGTTGCACTCACTGGAGTGGGAATAGTAATTTTTACCCCTCCGATATCCAATACTTTCCCTACTGTTGCACTCACTGGAGTGGGAATAGTATTTTTTACCCCTCTGCTATCCAGCACTTTCCCTACTGTTGCACTCTTTGAAGTGGGTATAGTAATTTTTACCCCTCCGCTATCCAGCACTTTCCCTACTGTTGCACTCACTGGAGTGGGAATAGTAATTTTTACTCCTCCGCTATCCAATACTTTCCCTACTGTTGCACTAACTGGAGTGGGAATAGTAATTTGTACGCCTCCGCTATCCAATATTTTACCTACTGTTGCACTCACTAGAGTGGGAATAGTAATTTATACCCCTCCGCTATCCAACATTTTCCCTACTGTTGCAATCACTGGAGTTGGAATAGTAAATTTAATTCTTCTACTATCCAAAATGTACCCTACTTTTGCACTCATTGGAGTGGGAATAGTAAATTTTACCCCTCCGCTATCCAACACTTTCCCTACTGTTGCAGTCTTTGAAGTGGGAATAGTAATTTTTACCCCTCCGCTATCCAACACTTTCCCTACTGTTGCACTTAGTGCAGTTAGAATAGTAAATGTAATTGTTTCGCTATCTATAATTTTCCCTACTGTTGTATTTATTGTGTTGTGAAATGTATATTTTCATTTTGTTTTAATAGTTTAAAGTTTTAATTAATTATAGAATGTTTTTTTATTTTTAAATTATTGATATATGTCTATATTTTATTTTTATATAATTTAAATGTTTAAAAATTACATAAAGATAATAGTTAATAAATTATTTTAAAGTAAATATATGTATTTGTATAAATTATTATATTTGTGTTTATATTTTTTTAAATTAAGTTTAATTTTTATATTTAGTTAAAATGTATATTAAATTTAATTTATTTTGTTAAAGATAATATTAATATTTTATATTTCTAATATATTATTTTATTTTAATTATATTTTTTTATCGATATATTTTACATCTATATTTTTAACTTCAATATTATTGATTCGATATTTTTGTACCTACCTCTTTAAGTATAGGGAGTCGATATTTTTACTATCTATATTTTTTTTTCGATATTTTTACTATCAATGTTTTTTCCATCGATGTTCTATCAGTGAACCTTTGTGCCTATAGCAGACTGGGCTGAACCATCAGTATAAATAATATATTTATACTGTTCAAGAGGTAAAACAGTGCTGGGCATGGAATAAGCATGCTCATACTGTAAAAAATTATTTTGTCTGTAAAGATGGGCCAAAGACAAAAGGGCCGATTCCGATCTCGGCCGGTAGGGCACCGAATCGGATTCGGCTTAACCGGATCCGATTCGGAGCCCTCTTTCCCGACCGATTCGTACGTGCGTCCGGCCGAGTGAGTACGATGCGAGCGCACGCGAAATCGCCGACCGACTCATTCCCGGGTCTGACCGCTCCGACCGACTCGCACGGACACGACTCGCACCGCGCAATGGAGACGTTCCCCGGCCTGGCAAGTGCGATGCGCGCCTCGAGCAGTCCGACCGACTCGCGCTGTCCGGCTCGAGAGAGCAGTCGGAGCCGGACTTTGGGGGTCCGTGTCGGACCCCCCTGTATGCGTAGCCGCGCAAGTCGCACACAGGGGGGACCCATGGGTCCCCCCTACCTGTGCATGTACGCCGCGAGTCGCATCGAGGCATACCCGCTGTAGGGGGTGCCCTTGTTCGCCTCGCACCCATTGAGTCAATGGGAGCCCGCGTACGCGTTGTACGTCCGGCTCCCATTGACTTCAATGGGAGTCCGACCGACTCGAGTCCGATTGCATGCGTGCGCATCGTACTCGTTCGGTCGGACTGCCAGAGTCCGATTCGGTCGGAAATCTCTCTGGGTCCGGTTCGGTCGGAGTGATTTCCGGCCTGAATTGGAATCGGCCCCAAAGTCTACATCAACAGCTGTTAAGGATGTTGCCCACTGTATCTAGCACAGCAGTCAGAATTTTTTCAGTGGATGCAAAATGCATTTCGGCAGAGCAATATAATTGCGATTTATATGGAATTGGCACTGTAAATCCAATTGCACCCGCTAGGACATGGATGAAAAAGTTTGTGGTATGTAGGTAAGTGACGTGTTGCAAATAAGTCAGATTCTAATGATCTGAGTGCTTCAGTATGCTCTACTGTCCAACATGTATTGGAAAAATCAGGGTGCATTAATTCATAGAGTGATTTGATGCATTGTGCATAATCAGGAATGTAAGTTGTGCCAAAATTAAGGAATCCTAATAAGGTTTGTAGTTTTTTTTAAAAGTATTTAGAGTTTGCACTTGTCCAATAAATGAGGGTCAAGACTTTTACCCTCATGTGTAGGTTCATATCCCAAGAAAAGGACACTTAGAAATGCTATATTAGATTTCTTAAAGTTGGACTTATAGACAATCTCAGCTAATCCCAATATTATCCGATCTACTGTAGGTTTAACTCATCGTCTGTCAGGTAGATATCATCTACATAGGACAATGCGTCTAGGTCAACATCTTGTAGAATTTACACTATACGGACAGCAAACAGTCGTGGACTGTTCTTATATCCCAAGGCTAGTCCTGCAAAGCGACTTTGAAAGCTGAGCGCTGAGAATGCTGTTGCATCTCTGCTTTCAGGTGCTACATATTCATGAAATGTATTAGCATTAGCATCCGCAGTCGAAAAATGGACCCAAAAATGAAAGACTTCAAAGAGATTGCCATCATAGACTTCAACCACGAAAATGAAGTTACCACCTGAATTAGTAGGGCCATGTACAGTTACTTGCACATGGACAGCAGGTCTGCAATTGACTGCTACTAGAATAAACTGTGGCTGTGCCATGGTCAGAACAGCAATGGAAACAAAGTGCCAATACAAAAATTGGTTATCCTTTTAAAATGTCCTGCCTGAAAAATCAACAGTTAATATTAGGTGCTTCCTAAAATACTGTGGAGGATTAATCCCCAACACCACAGACATCTTCGGTGGTAGGTGTAAGGGTATTATGGACACGCACGTGTACTACTTAGGAGACCCATGAATAAGTACCAGACCATCATCGTTGGTAGTGCAATGTTGCAGGGATTCTGTTTGGAAACAGAACTGTGCTTGGGACCAGAGGACGTCAGAATGTAGGGACTGAATCACCATACCACATCTGTACCTACGGGCCCAAATCAGACTAACTCACAGTGCCTTGCTTGCCCTCCTAGCCTTCCCAGAGTAAGAGGTGAATTGGCAACCTAGAACACGACATTCTAGTTTCTAAGAGAACCGTGGAAACAGATCATTACCTTTCGTTTTCCCACTCATGCACATCCATAATAAACAAAAGAAAGACACAAGGGAAGTTTGCAATATTTATTACAACTATTGTGCTCTATTATGAAGTAACAGTGCTGCAATTAGAAAACATATTCAACTGAGCAAAGTACTTAGCATTACAAACAAACTATATACAATGAAAAGCTCTATCATGGAAAATTATATATCTGCCTAAGCCTACCCTCACTACGTGAGCACAGGAATATATCAGTGATCTCTGAGATTAGCACCGGACCCTGTACCTGGCACTTGTAATTAGGTGGTTTACATCTCCAGTTGCGCCAGGCTGGTACCCCCGTTCCAGCACCTTTCCCCTCTGCTAGAATTCTCCTCTCTGTTTTCCAAAGGGCAAGTCTCGGTTTACATGATAGGAAGTGCAGTGTTGGAAAACAGCAGCTGTGCCTCTGTATTGTGTCTAAGGGGCCGATTCCGATCTCGGCCGGTAGGGCACCGAATCGGATTCGGCTTTACCAGATCCGATTCGGACGCCCTGTTTCCGACCGATTCGAACACCCGTCCGCGCGAGCAAGTACGATGCGAGCGTACGCGAAATCCCCGACCGACTCGTTCCCGGCTCCGAACCGCTCCGACCGACTCGTACGGACTCGACTCGCACCACGCAATGGAGATGTTCCCCGACCGGGCAAGTACGATGCGCGCCTCGAACAGTCCGACCGACTCGCACCGTCTGGCTCGAAAGAGCAGTCGGAGCCGGACTTCGGGGGTTCGTGTCGAACCCCCCTGTATGCGTAGCCGTGCGAGTCGCACACAGGGGGGACCCATGGGTCCCCCCTACACATACATGTACGGCGCGAGTCGCACCAACGCGTACCCGCTGTAGGGGGCGCCCTTGTTCGCGACGCACCCATTGAGTCAATGGGAGCCCGTGTACGCGTCGTACGACCGGCTCCCATTGACTTCAATGGGAGTCCGACCGAATCGAGTCCGATAGCATGCGTCCGCATCGTACTCGTTCGGTCGGACTGCTAGAGTCCGGTTCGGTCGGAAATCTCTCCGAATCCGACTCGGTCGGAGAGATTTCCGGCCCGAATCGGAATCGGCCCCTAAATGTTAGAATATATGTTGCTGACCGATCACAGAAAAAGAGAGCACTATGTTGTTTGACCTTGTACAAAATGTTCAGACTGGATCCCAAGAAGAAGAAATGAATAATAAAAACATGTGCAGCGTATTTCTAAAATGGGCCCTAAAGGAAAGCTACTACAGTTTTACACACCAATGGTTGAGTGTGGGCATACTATACCCGGATTTTCTAGCTGACAAATCCGGCTAGAAAAATTGCATGAGGCTTTTGCTGCAGCAGACATCAAGCCTCCTTTGTGCATTGTGCTCTCCTTTGTAAGAAAATACCTTGGCCTTTCCTCCACTGCTCCCGTCACACCCATCCCTTACGCCTACCCCTTCTAAAGGTCAATGCATATATTTACTACCTGTATAGAGCGGTTGGTAAATGCATGTGTTAAATCCCATGGAGCCTGGAACCCTGTGTGGTTTTATGACTGGTAAGATGAGCCTCACACAATAATTACACAATCCAGTGGTTTTAACTGGTAGCTGGAATGAACTGGGTGTATTTACCACATCATAACGGTAAATCCCCATGCAAATTTACTGCTACCCCAGTACCATCCAACTCATAATCAGGGCCACAGTAGGGCTCATGGTGCTATAATTTCAGCAATTGTAGATTTTGTATTAGATGTTTGAGGGAGCACGAGTAGCATTTTTAGTGTGTTTTAATGTAGATTACCTTGATTTGATGGAGAAAACAAAAGCACCTAAACGTATTCTTGCTAGATAGTAGGTAAAAGTACCCAGTTCCAACAACACTTGACACACAGGGAATCATTAAGGGTTGTGAATTATTTGCCTTGTCGATTTCCAGCCATTAGGCTGATGTCTTTGGCTACAGCCCAGTGGGTTTTCACAACCATAATTATGTTTTAACTCACATAAATGTTTTAGGTACTTAATATTCATGCAAAGCTTAACAGCAGGAAGCAAGAGAACAAAAAGAAAAGATGACAAGTTTTATCTCCTCTCAGAAGAAAACACAATCTATAGCAGGAGTTGTGTTCGTAAATAATAGAAAACATGAGCCTCAAGGGAGTGTAACGTAAACAGAGAAATCGTTTGAATTTGAGAAAAATTGGGAGACATGGTTGACATCTTGGGCACCCATTAGTCATTATTAGTTATTAGTTATAACTGAAAAGAAGAAAGGGCCAGAACATGAACAGTTTCAAACTAAGGCTTTCAAAGAGGGTGGCTTAGTCTTCAAAGAATTCTATGACAACTGACTAAGTGCCATGTTATAGTGCCACTAGGTTGGATCCAGGAGGTTTCTCCTTTGGACAAATGTTTGCAATTGCTCAGTAACCAGCTTGGATCGATAGGGTAATTGGAAATGAATCAGCTGTTTATCATCTCCCTCATTTATTAAGTAAAGGTATCTCTGTAGCCTTCTTGAATGTGCAGGAAACTGTGAGGCAGGTGTGTGAAAACTGAAGATATTCCAAAATGCAATGAGACTAGTTTGAATAAGAGCATGTTTTTAGAAATTGATGTATGACATCACTCATACAGGAATCCTGATACCTGACACTTGATAACAATAAAGTGGTGAACTATATTTTCCAGTATGATGGGTTAAAAAGTGTTTGAGTGCATCCTGAAGTTACAGGATTATGGTTCACCTAGCTTTAGGCTATCACAATTGAATTTACTTTGAATCTCAGCCTAGTTTCATGACTGATTATTTTGGAAATTGATTAATATAATTTAAAGATGATGGGTTACTAAGAGGCATATGTACAAGGATTTAACGCCGCCGTAGTGTCAATTTTTTGACATTACGGCGGCTTTCTTTTATCGCCATATTTACAAGTTGCCGCTAACCGCAGTTAGCGACAGTTTCCTGGCGAAAACGTTAATTTTCACGATCGCCACTTCTGTTAGCGATAGCTAACGAAAATGAGATACAAGGTAGGTGTTCCCGTGCAAAAACGGCCGCTAACCCCACTTCGCGATATTTACAAGGATTTCCCGGTCCGGCAATACTTTCCAAAAACAGCCGCTAAGGCCCGTTAGCGGCTGGTTTTTAAGACCAGAAAAAAGCTAGTCTAAAAAATGGTGCTAAAAAATCAGTACATAAGGTAGACTACCCCAGACCCTCATTTGCTCACCTACTGCTGCCATGGAGGTAATACTCTTGCAGCTCGGAGCCCCAAGAAGACCACAACCACCACCGCCACCAGGACCACCACAGAGGCAGCAGCAAAGAAGAGAGCGGGTCTACCGCCAATGCATCACCCTGATAGACCTCACGCCAGAGGATGTGATTGCCCACTACAGGCTGAAAAGGACCTCCATCCTACGCATACTGACCCAGATAGCCCCCAGGCTGCAGGCATCATCACAGCATAGCAACAACATCCCTCCGCAGACAAAGCTACTAGCAGTGCTGCACATGTTGGCCTCTGGTACCTTCCAACCAACCACTGCTAGAGTTGGTGGAGTCTCCCAGTCATCCTTCTCATGGTTCCTCCCAACTGTCTTGGATGCCAGTATCAGCCTGACGTCCCTGCACCTACGATTCCCCAACACTGCGCAAGAACAACTTGACAACAAGCAAGGCTTCTATGCCATTGCTGGCTTTCTGCACGTGTTGGGGGCAATTGACTGCACCCATGTTCTACTTGTGCCGCCTGCAGATACTGCACATATCTACAGGAACAGGAAGCACACATACTCAATGAACATGCAGGCAATCATGGACCACCGGGATTTGTTCATCAATGTTGTCGCAAAGTTTCCAGGGAGTGTGCATGACTCCTACATCCTTCGACAATCCATTATCAATCAACGGTTTGAGAATGGCACATATGGTAATGAACTGCTTGTTGGTAAGTACTAACTGAACACACCTCACACCTCAAGTCCCCAATCATGTAGCTCAAATATGTGATAATGCACATGTAGGAAATGTAATATGACCGCGGTCCATGCAGGTAACAGTGGTGGGGCCGGGTGGGGGGATTCCGACAGACGATGCAGAGGGAAAATTAATGATTTATTTAATTTTCCCTCGGCATCGTCTGTCGGAATCTCCCTCCACCCGGCCCCACCGCCCCACCGCTGTTACCTGCACGGACCGCGGTTGACGACATACCTTATAACAGCTCCACCTACTATACACAAGCACCCAATGCCAAATGATCAAGACATATGTCAGACAGCACAACAAGGGAGTAGCGTTAAAAAACGCACACAAACCAGTATGGCACACATGGAATATAGATTTTGCTGAACTCACCTAAACATTTTGTAAAAAAATATATGCAGCATATGACACAGAACATATGCTCCTGCTGTGCTACATACAAGTTGAAATAAATACATGTGCCATATGTACAAGAAGATGACAGATCCCCTGCACTCACATGTGATGGTGCACAATTAGCTGACATGCAAAAACATAGTCAGCCATGCATCATGCACCATGCATCATGTGTTCCTGCATCATGGGATTGCAAGTAGTGCTGCATGAGGGGAGCACCAACTGCACACAAATATTCTCCAAAGTATATTAAACATCACTCTCTGTCGTTGCAAAATGGAGCATGCAACAGAAGAGCATGCAAACAATTCAAATCACAATCTCACTACAAGCAGTTGAGACAGCGGCACTTTCTTCGAAGTGGGGCCCGTCCAGTTTCTAGATATAAGCTAGTTCTGGGCACATCGGAGCCCAACGAAGAAATCGTCAGGCTCATATCTAACCGTATTTGCCTGCCTTCATTGTTGAAACAGTGGTTGCTATACAATAGCCTTCATCGTTTTCTAACCAGTAAACTACAACTTGAATCAGTTTACATAAATTGTTAAGGGTCATCCTACACTTGAATTTTACGTCCTGAAGATGGTCTAGCAGATGTCTACAATATAGACCGAAACATCGACAATTACACCTACTTTCACGTTGAACTGTTGTCTTCAAGAATTTGTTTTCTGTTGAATCAGTCACATTTTCCTATTATATTGTTTTGTAAAGAGGTGTTCACATTAGTGACAAAGAGGTGTTTGTAACATCAAATTATCTGGAAACATCAGTTGCTATGTGTTGTTTAACTTAGGCATTTGTATCGGTTTTTTGTACCCTTTGAAAGGTTTTTCATTATAAATTCAATTATTTGAAAACATTTACACCTGTGTAAGATCTTTTTCCAATAGATTAGTTCAAGTATAAATGAGTTAAATTGAATTTGTAAATAATGTAATGCAAGAGACTGAATAGAGCTTGTCATCATTATTTGTATATTGAATGCTAAAACTATGTGTTCATTAGAAAATCCCTTGTAGGCACACTCACCTGCTATTATAGTCACTAATGTTGTCACACATACTATGTCAAACACAATGATGAGCACTGATGCATGCATGTATTATCACAGATGAATGAATGTGGATAGTCTGCAATGTGTGACCCAAGTGCATGTAGACAGCTATGTATAACTGTACTCTAGACATTTCAGATTGAGTTAAGTCACATACCCAACACAGATCACATCACAAAATAAATCCTTGTCATCAGTCATGCAATTCCATGAAATCCTGTTCATCTGAGGAACAACTTGCACTGAGGGGTCGATTTCGATCCCGGTCGGGTGCGCACCTAATACCATTTGGCCCGGAAAAAAGCCAGGCGAATGCCTGTTTCCCGACCGATTCGCACATACGTCCGAACGAGCAAGTACGATGCGCACAACTGCCCAAATCCCGACCCAGTCGTACTCACCCAATACAGGTCCTGTTCTACGACCGAGGCGGATCCGGAAACGCAAAATCGAGTCGCACGGAAGCCAAAATGCAGCCCCGTCCGGCCGGACAAGTACGATGCGTTTTCCATACGCGCTGAACCCGTCGCTACGCACGGCACGTCAAAGCATCCGGGAGAGGCGCACATAAGCTCCGATTCGCGCCACAAGACGATCCACGGCTACGAGACGAACACGCCAGCGACGAGGACGAGGCGAAGCAAAGAGAAAGACGAACGAGACGAACCAACCATGAATCCCATCGTGCTGATCCTACCAATATTCTACATCTATTACCGAAACAGGCACGGACGCGTACGGCGCAGAAGGTAAGTCAGACACCAACAACAAAAACAAACTACACGTACCCGACATATCACACACACACAGAGGGATGCAGAAATTACTTACACTAGCAACATCAGCACCATAGGGGCGGGATGGCCATCACCACTACCACCCCTACTCAGGGGGTGCCAGATGCCTACCACTACTACCACCTCTACCCTTGGGGGGCTGGATGCCTACCACCACTACCACCCCATCTCAGGGGGTGCCAGATGCCTACCACTACCACCACCCCTACCCAGGGGGGGCTGGATGCCTGTCACTACTACCACCTCTACCCATGGGGGCCTGGATGCCCACCACCACTACCACCCCTACTCAGGGGATGCCAGATGCCCCCCCACTACTACCACCTCTACCCATGGGGGGCTGGATGCCTGCCACTACCACCACCCCTACCCATGGGGGGCTGGATGCCTGTCACTACTACCACCTCTACCCATGGGGGCCTGGATGCCCACCACCACTACCACCCCTACTCAGGGGGTGCCAGATGCCTACCACTACTACCACCTCTACCCATGGGGGGCTGGATGCCTACCACCACTACCACCCCTACTCAGGGGTGCCAGATGCCTACCACTACTACCACCTCTACCCATGGGGGCTGGATGCCTACCACCACTACCACCCCTACTCAGGGGGTGCCAGATGCCTACCACTACTACCACCTCTACCCATGGGGGCTGGATGCCAGTCACTACTACCACCTCTACCCATGGGGGGCTGGATGCCTGTCACTACTACCACCCCTACCCATGGGGGGCTGGATGCCTGTCACTACTACCACCTCTACCCATGGGGGCCTGGATGCCCACCACCACTACCACCCCTACTCAGGGGTGCCAGATGCCTACCACTACTACCACCTCTACCCATGGGGGCTGGATGCCTACCACCACTACCACCCCTACTCAGGGGTGCCAGATGCCTACCACTACTACCACCTCTACCCATGGGGGCTGGATGCCTACCACCACTACCACCTTTACCCATGGGGGGCTGGATGCCTGTCACTACTACCACCTCTACCCATGGGGGCCTGGATGCCCACCACCACTACCACCCCTACTCAGGGGGTGCCAGATGCCTACCACTACTACCACCTCTACCCATGCAGGGCTGGATGCCTACCACCACTACCACCCCTAATCAGGGGTGCCAGATGCCTACCACTACTACCACCTCTACCCATGGGGGCTGGATGCCTACCACCACTAAAACCCCTACTCAGGGGGTGCCAGATGCCTACCACTACCACCACCCCTACCCAGGGGGGCTGGATGCCTGTCACTACTACCACCTCTACCCATGGGGGCCTGGATGCCCACCACCACTACCACCCCTACTCAGGGGGTGCCAGATGCCTACCACTACTACCACCTCTACCCATGGGGGCTGGATGCCTGCCACTACCACCACCCCTACCCATGGGGAGCTGGATGCCTGTCACTACTACCACCTCTACCCATGGGGGTCTGGATGCCCACCACCACTACCACCCCTACTCAGGGGGTGCCAGATGCCTACCACTACTACCACCTCTACCCATGGGGGCTGGATGCCTACCACCACTACCACCCCTACTCAGGGGGTGCCAGATGCCTACCACTACTACCACCTCTACCCATGGGGGCTGGATGCCAGTCACTACTACCACCTCTACCCATGGGGGGCTGGATGCCTGTCACTACTACCACCCCTACCCATGGGGGCTGGATGCCTGTCACTACTACCACCTCTACCCATGGGGGCCTGGATGCCCACCACCACTACCACCCCTACTCAGGGGTGCCAGATGCCTACCACTACTACCGGGGCTGGATGCCTACCACCACTACCACCCCTACTCAGGGGGTGCCAGATGCCTACCACTACTACCACCTCTACCCATGGGGGGCTGGATGCCTACCACCACTACCACCTCTACCCATGGGGGGCTGGATGCCTGTCACTACTACCACCTCTACCCATGGGGGCCTGGAAGCCCACCACCACTACCACCCCTACTCAGGGGGTGCCAGATGCCTACCACCTCTACCCATGGGGGGCTGGATGCCTACCACCACCACCACCCCTACTCAGGGGGTGCCAGATGCCTACCACTACTACCACCTCTACCCATGGGGGGCTGGATGCCTACCACCACTACCACCCCTACTCAGGGGGTGCCAGATGCCTACCACTACTACCACCTCTACCCATGGGGGGCTGGATGCCAGTCACTACTACCACCTCTACCCATGGGGGGCTGGATGCCTGTCACTACTACCACCCCTACCCATGGGGGGCTGGATGCCTGTCACTACTACCACCTCTACCCATGGGGGCCTGGATGCCCACCACCACTACCACCCCTACTCAGGGGGTGCCAGATGCCTACACTACTACCACCTCTACCCATGGGGGGCTGGATGCCTACCACCACTACCACCCCTACTCAGGGGGTGCCAGATGCCTACCACTACTACCACCTCTACCCATGGGGGGCTGGATGCCTACCACCACTACCACCTCTACCCATGGGGGGCTGGATGCCTGTCACTACTACCACCTCTACCCATGGGGGCCTGGATGCCCACCACCACTACCACCCCTACTCAGGGGGTGCCAGATGCCTACCACTACTACCACCTCTACCCATGGGTGCTGGATGCCTACCACCACTACCACCCCTACTCAGGGGGTGCCAGATGCCTACCACTACTACCACCTCTACCCATGGGGGGCTGGATGCCTGTCACTACTACCACCTCTACCCATGGGGGGCTGGATGCCTACCACCTCTACCCATGGGGGGCTGGATGCCTGTCACTACTACCACCTCTGCCCATGGGGGCCTGGATGCCCACCACCACTACCACCCCTACTCAGGGGGTGCCAGATGCCTACCACTACTACCACCTCTACCCATGGGGGCCTGGATGCCCACCACCACTACCACCCCTACTCAGTGGGTGCCAGATGCCTACCACTACTACCACCTCTACCCATGGGGGGCTGGATGCCTGCCACTTCCACCACCCATTCTCATAGGACGGGTAATGCATGACACAACCAGCATACTCCCACATAAGGAATCACAGAAAATTACATCCACCCAAACAACATGACAAGCGTGTGTAGTCCATGTCAAATGCCAACAACACAAAACATGACAATGAACATACAATGTGACCCACTATCACATGTGTGACACATAAAAGTGTGTGGCCTCCACAATACAAGCCGACCATGGCCACTGTGGCAATGGGGCCCAAAGTCCCATCACCACAGTCACCAAAAGGTAAGTGTGGGGTCCATGGCTGATGCACCTTTTGATCAGTGTGGCAATGGGGCCTAAAGCACCATCACCACAGTCACCAAAAGGTAAGTGTGGGGTCCATGGCTGATGCACCTTTTGATCAGTGTGGCAATGGGGCCTAAAGCACCATCACAACAGTCACCAAAAGGTAAGTGTGGGGTCCATGGCTGATGCACCTTTTGATCAGTGTGGCAATGGGGCCCAAAGCCCCATCACCACAGTCACCAAAATGTAAGTGTGGGGTCCAAGGCTGATGCACCTTTTGATCAGTGTGGCAATGGGGCCTAAAGCACCATCACCACAGTCACCAAAAGGTAAGTGTGGGGTCCAAGGCTGATGCACCTCTTGATCAGTGTGGCAATGGGGCCTAAAGCACCATCACCACAGTCACCAAAAGGTAAGTGTGGGGTCCAAGGCTGATGCACCTTTTGATCAGTGTGGCAATGGGGCCCAAAGCACCATCACCACGGTGATCATAAGGTAAGTGTAGGCATGGTAAAAGCTGCCAAAGACAAACTGTATGGATGAATCCTGGTCACACAACAACAAAAACATCTGTGGCATAGTAGTGCTTGTGTCCCATTGCAACATAGCTTGGGCGAGGCTAACAGTGCAGTGACACAGAAACATCGTTTTGGCCATGTGCATACAAACATCACACATGGGGGACCACATTGCCAACAATCAGCCAATTACACAATGACAGAAGTGACCATCATGATGCTGACCCACATATCTACACCTATGGACTCACAAATGTATATAACCTGTGGAGACTGTCGATGTCAGGTGAACAAATACCATACCATGGCAGCAATGGGACATACTAACCATGATCATTGTGCTGACTGATGACCCAGGAGTCCCAGGGAGAGCAGGGGAAAATCACCAAACAACATACTGCCAATGGCACACTACAGAAATGCCAATGCAGTGATGCAAATGCACTAACACAAACAGGCAGACTCACACTGCATATCAAACACAACAGGTGATGGGGTGTGTGCCAGTGTCCCCAGGCAACCACACAACACATGAGGAGGGCTGAATCCCAATTACACAGATGTGTATACAGTGCCACACACAAGTAACTCATGGATTGGATTCCCCTATGTGGGCAATCTGGCATTGTTAGATGAGAGGGAGCCCAAATTACACATGTCACACAAGCTTGTAGGAACAGCAACTAACACAGCAAGAGACACACCCACCACAGCACTACCCCCAGGGACCCCACATTGTGCAGACACTAGCCTGCATGACAATTCCACTGTGATGACAAAGGTGGATGTTGATGTTGAGGTTGATGTGAACCACAGCCATGTGTCCTCAGCTACAAACTACCATCACACCTACACAAGCTCCAATCAATCAGCAGGGCCTGCCAGCCAAGGCCAATATGGAGGTAGTAGTCTAGCCGTGCAACAACTCACATTTGCACACTCAACACCACACACCCTGATCTCCACCAATGTGCAGCAGTGAAGCTCACATGGACTGGTGACATTGCACATGCACCCATGACAATCCCAGGGGTGGTGGGGGAACTAAGGTGCAGAAACCCATCACACATGCCCACTCAACATGACTCGTCTATGTATGACACACAGCACAGTACGCCGTACATGCGCATGATGTGAAATCCACCACAAACAATGGGATCCTGGCCATAGTCACACACCAACGAAGAATCCAAGGTGAGACACAAAGAACACACGTACACAACTTCCAACATTGCAGCTCTGACCCTGAGGAGTGGCAGCAGTCACACACACAACGCGTCACAATCACTGAAAGCTACCACAAACTCAAAATTACATTACTTGTGAAAACAACAAGTGCTAAGGGGAATCCTGAATGTGTCCCATCAGCGTTTGCCCACATCCCCAGCCCTGACAACAAAGACAACCTGGGATGACAACCTCATGAACATCAGTTTGCCATGCACCCACATTACGGAGAAACCAGGTCCAAGATGCTGGATGAACACATACCAACTCTGCAAGCATCACAAACAGGAACATCCCTAAGGACACAGCCTGTGTATGAAAAGGGAAGGGAACATGCACAGACATGCTCACACAACACACAACACGGGCACACGCAATGTCACCAGATTACACACAGGCATGAGGGCACTCCACTCCTGTGGAAGGTCCACTGTGCCAAACCTTGTCTGTGCACGACTCAAACATATCAGCAGGACACTCCGTCAGTGAGCCAACAACTACAACACACAGAAGCCTCTGCTCACATCAGCCTGGGTACGGGAGTGTCACGTCAGTCATCTGCACACACCCAAAACACGTGGGGGATGGAGGTGAGAGACTGGGTGGGTGACTTGCAGGGCGGTGGCGGGGTCTTGCTCTTCCGGGTCTGGGGGGACTTGCGGGTGGGGGGCTCAGTCTGCCTGCACCTGGGGGAGGGTGTTCAGGGGCGAGGGGCACTCCCCTCTCTGTGTGTGGACTTTCTCTTCCCCCGGTATGCTGGATCAGCGGGATTGGAGGGGAAGAGGTCGAGGTCAGAGAGGAAGAGCTGCTGTGTATGTGGGGTTGCAGGTGAGGCAAGGGAAGGGGTCTTGGAGGGAGAGGATCTTGAGGATTGCGGAGTGACTGTGGTTGCCTGTGTGTGTGTCAGTTCCCCATCCCCTGTGTGTGTGGAATCAGTCCCCTGAGGATGCTTGTGTGCACGTCTTGCCTTGGTTTTGGGGGTGTGTGTGCTGCTCGTGTCTGTGTGTTTGGGTGATTGTGCAGGTGTGCATGTGCTTTGGACAGGTAGGGTGGTAGGAAGTGTGGATGGGGCAGAGGTGGGAGGGGTGAGGGACTGTTGGAGGAGGGACACTGCTGCCGTCAGGGAGGAGTCCATGGACCTATTGCTCCTCTGTAGGGCAGACATACCCGTTGAGATGCCCTCCATGAACGACACCAGCTGTGTCAACAGAGTGGTGTGTGCATGGAGGACAGTCAGCATTGCTGTCTGCCCTACATGGAGCTGCCGAAGGAGGTACACAGACTCCTCACTCGGGGCAGCAGGGGACACAGGGGCAGGGGGTGCGGTGCCTGGCTTGAAGGAGACACGCTCCCGAGAACGGGAGCCTCCACGGACCTCAGGAATGGGAGCCAATGGGAGGGCGGTGGTGGTGGTGGTGGTGGCGGGGTCAGACAGACTAGCTGGGGTGTTGTGGCTGCTGACACCCGCATCCACAAGGGAGTTATCCTCCGAGCTGCTGTGGTCCCCAGCTGAGGTGGATGGTGCTGAGGACTCCTCGGTGTGGCTCCCCTCGCCCTCTGACCACTCGTCGGACGCTGACCCAGTCTGGCTCCGCTGCTCCTCCTGGTCTGTGGAGCTGTCCCCTCCTGTGGCTGTGGATGTATCTGCAAACAATTAGGGAAACAGACAAACATCAGTCACCTGCACTGACCGCACACACCACAGTAAGTACAGCACATCACAGAGCAAGCCCTGGCATCTCTAGTAGAACATTGCCAAAAGTCATCACACAGATTAGGAGAAGCCAATTGTCAGTCTGATGGTCAACCATGGAACTCACACCCCTCCTGCCCTTGCACCCATCGGTCTGGTGCCTGTCTGATGCTAATACCCCAGTGTGGACACATGCACCACCTACACAGTAGTTGGACATTGCTGAGAACACGGTGAAGTATGTGAACATGCCCACGTCACATCTCTTGCCACTGAGTCAGTGCAGGTGTCTGTATAAATGGACGGCCAGAGTCTAAATAGAAATGCATGTGATGCATACCAGCACCAGACCCCATGAAGCACCCATGTCCGGATAGTCAATGCCACAATGGGGTGCATGTTGCACATGTCACTCCCCTGCAGGATCACTCTTAGGAAGTTTAATGCCATGACACAGGCATGCCTGCAAGGTCATACATCACTGTCTCCAGTCACATGGCCATGGCAGCCAGCCAACAACAGTCTGCACTGTGTCACAATCCTAGGACATGGGGAAGGCAAGTAATGTAACTGACAAGTGCACATGTCCATCCCCCAAAAACCACATCATCTGAACTACTATTTGTCCACGTCATACCAATTGGACATATGGGGGACATGAAACACAACTCTCTGAACATGAGCACCTCACAGTGTGCTGAGAGTGAAAAACAGCTGCCTGAAAGTCACAGTGGCATACACCTGTCTGCACAGTCATGTGATCAAACACCTATAAGTCACAGAAGTCTTGTCTCACATGGTCCAATAGCAGATGGCATGCTGACCCCTAACCGATAAACATCACAGGAGTCCCGACTACGTAGTCACAGCACAACGACACAGAGGCAGACACCTGAGGGAACATTTCACTGAGCACAGCATGTCAGCTGACACACGGGAGTGGGAGTACAGAGTGTATTGTATGCCCTGGAGTAGGCATGACTGTCCGGCTCCACCTGCAAGATGGATGAGCCCTGGTCAGTAGGCAGGTGGCTAGGCATGTGTGACACACTTGACATACATACTCCTGAGGCCCAAACATTTTACCCACCCGCAGCATGGGGGTGTGGCAAATACCCCAGGGACATGTGGTGATTCTGATCTGCAAGTGGATCACATATCAAAGTTACACCCAGACTACATTGCACGACTCAGGCATTGTGTGAGCAATTGGCCCACCCATGAAGGCTAACACAATATCACGGGAACAAAAGCTGTCACCCACCTTGAGCAAAGCAAAATGCAAGGACCCTGTACCCGAGTGACACAATTATCCTGAGCGTAAGGAGCACACCGGCCTATCATATGGGTAGTGGCCATGTCACAATAGAGGGACATGGGTACTGGACAACAAGACTGGGGAAGTTTAACCACGCCACAGGAGGGCACATAGAATGTCAGACAGAGTTCACAGTGTAGTCTTTGACTCACCCCCTCCTTGCTGCTGTCTGCCCTTCAGCTGCCCATCCAGCTCCGGGAAGACCACCGGCAGGATCTGGAGCATGTGGGGGGTCAGGGTCCGGTGTCCGTCCCTCCTGCGAGGAGGCGACAGCTTCAGCTGGACCCTTGCAATCCTCCGGGTCCAGCCCCGAAGGTCCTGCCACCTCTTCTGGCAGTTGCGGATCCGGCGCTTGTAGACCCCCACGGATCTGACTGCCCGGACGATGGCCAGCCATATATCCTGCTTCTGATGGGCATCAACCTGTGAGGATGACACAGTGAAAAGGCCATTACTACACATGCAACATATCCGTGCATCACACAGTTGGAAATACATGTCTCAATCACAGGGGCATATGATGTACACAGGCAGTGCAACGAGGGCTATGGACAGTTTGCCAGCAGTTACTACATGGTATCATTGCATGGGAAGTGAACCTTGTTTGAATGCACTGTTACTCCACTGTACCTGTTCAGTGCATGTGACTACACACTTTGGGGGGTGAGTACTACTCAGTGAGCATGCTAGCTAGTGGTGTGCACACTGTAAATCCTGCTAGTCAGACAACATGCACAATTAGTAAGGCAGTGGACAGCACACTCACCTGCTCCCATGGTGTCCCATACAGCTTGCTGTACTGTGGAAGGAGGTTGTCCAGCAGGGCCTGGTTCTCCTCATGGGTGAAGGCTGGGGCTCTCTCCACAGTACGTGCCATTGCAGTAGCCAGAGGATGCAGAGACAGCAGCAGTGTAGTGGCAGATGTCGTCCTGGAGCATGTAGTGCAGGCAAGTGAGCCCCCAGGGGAACAGCCAGCATTATATGTGTGCTGCAGAGGCAGATACTGTGCCATGTGTCCAAAGTGATAGGTCCAAGTCGTATGCATCTTATGAATCTGACCAATCCATGGAATTGCAGCACCAAGACACGCCACAGCATCCTTCAAAAATTTCAACTTCATGACACCCATGAACTTGCAACATTGTTGTGGCTGGCCAACTGAATTCACTGCATCAGACTAGTTGAAGCTTCAAAAACGCGTCCGTTGCCATGCCAGGCCGCAGCCAATGCGTGCGCACCGATCGGACCATTGCTGTACAACGTGTACCCGCTCACATTCAATGCAATGGTCCGTGCGGGCACACCGATCGGACCATTGCTGTGCAACGCGTACCAGGCATACAACGCGTACCCGCTCACATTCAATGCAATGGTCCGTGCGGGCACACCGATCGGACCATTGCTGTGCAACGCGTACCAGGCATACAACGCGTACCCGCTCTCATTCAATGCAATGGTCTGTGCGGGCACACCGATCGGACCATTGCTGTGCAACGCGTACCAGGCATACAACGCGTACCCGCTCACATTCAATGCAATGGTCCGTGCGGGCACACCGATCGGACCATTGCTGTACAACGCGTACCCGCTCACATTCAATGCAATGGTCCGTGCGGGCACACCGATCGGACCATTGCTGTGCAACGCGTACCAGGCATACAACGCGTACCCGCTCACATTCAATGCAATGGTCCGTGCGGGCACACCGATCGGACCATTGCTGTACAACGCGTACCCGCTCACATTCAATGCAATGGTCCGTGCGGGCACACCGATCGGACCATTGCTGTGCAATGCGTACCAGGCATACAACGCGTACCCGCTCACATTCAATGCAATGGTCCATGCGGGCACACCGATCGGACCATTGCTGTACAACGCGTACCCGCTCACATTCAATGCAATGGTCCGTGCGGGCACACCGATCGGACCATTGCTGTGCAACGCGTACCAGGCATACAACGCGTACCCGCTCACATTCAATGCAATGGTCCGTGCGGGCACACCGATCGGTCCATTGCTCTACAACGCGTACCAGGACAGGTCACACGCATATGTCACCATGCTGGTCACTGGTGAACCTATGCCAGCCACATTTACTTTCCAGGGACTCAGGGGCACACCTACAACACCACACCCAGTCCACACTGTCTATGAGGCATGTGTGGCAGCATAACCTTATCTGTGTATGGGGGTGAACATGTGGATTTTGGGGTGGCACTTGGGGGCAGACACACCCAGGCTGTGCACGTGTTAACGGGGACAGGGTCCTTTGTGTGTTGTGCACATGACCACTGTGGTCTGCAACTTTTCATTTCTGAGCATGTGTTATGGTCACATTTCCAGGTTGTGTATGTGTATGACATGTCACATACCCCCAGGCTCACATGTGGGAAGGCTTGTACATCACAGGGTGGCCCATTCCAACAATAGTGATGTCCCTCCACAGTCTGTGTGCATGTTGTGTATCACATGTCTCTGACTCCATGTGCACAATGGGAGACGTGGTTTGTGCATGAACTTTGATGGTGTGTGTGTGTGTGTCACAGACGTCCATGTCTGTCCTGCAGAGGCTACAGGGGCCACCACCTGTGGGTGTCATGTTTGTTTTTCTGACGTGTACATGATACGCCATGTCATGCCAGTGTCCATGTGGCAAGACAGGCTCCCTGGGAATCTACCTGTCAATGAGCTGTGATGCCTGTGGAGCATCTGTCCAGACATGTCACTGTGGTATGTGTGTGGAACGTGAGAGCAGTTAATGTGTACTGTGACACAGCCTAATGGTGTCCCATAGCACACCCTGGAACCAGTTGTCAACACTTGTTGAACAGAGAGATGTTAGATGATGTCCATGTAGGTGCCATATATGTCCAAACGGGACAACACACACATCAAGTACTTGTATATGTTGCTGATGTGTCATGTGAAATTGAGTATGGTGAACGGCACATTGGTGGGGTGACTGACAATCTTGCTTTCTTCACCTATGCACTGCAGGGCTCCTGCTGTCCATCGACCATTCCCAGACCTGGCAACGATGGTGGAACGTGACAGCATCCGACGGTACCGCTTCACCAGGCAGCTGATTGAGGATTTGGCAGTGCGGTTGGCCCCACATTTGCAGCCTGGCCAGCCGTATCCTACAGCGCTGACCCCCAAGGTGAAGGTGATGGCAGCCCTACACTTCTTTGCCACCGGTACCTTTCAACACACTGTGGCAACTACTGGTGGGATGTCACAGACTATGTTCAGCCGTGTGCTACGCGATGTTTTGGGTGCAATGTTGAGATACCTCAACCAGTACATCTATTTCCCAACACGTCAACGACTCACTGACGTCAAGAGTGACTTCTATGCCCTGGGGAGGATGCCACATGTAATTGGCTCCATTGATGGGACACATGTGTCTTTGATACCACCACAGGCACATGAGCAGGCATACCGCAACCGTAAACATTACCATTCGATCAATGCTCTGGTGGTATGTCTTGCAGATATGACCATCACACATGTGTGTGCCCGTTTCCCCGGTTCGGCACACGATGCCTACGTGATGAGGAGTAGTCGCATCCCGAGGATGATGTCACAGATGCCGAACCAGCGTGCCTGGCTTGTTGGTGTGTACTGACTTTGTACCATTGTGTGTGTTCTGTTATGTTGTTTTCCGCACACATTTTCAAATCGGCTAATGTGCAATTATCTGTCTGTAGGTGACTCGGGATACCCCAACATGCCGTGGTTGCTGACACCCCTCAGGAACCCTGTGACACCAGCCCAGATGCGCTACAATGAGGCACATGGTCGGACGAGGAGGGTGATTGAGCGGACCTTTGGTCTCCTGAAGAGCCGCTTCCGCTGCCTGGACAAGACAGGAGGGGCCCTCCAATATGCCCCAGCAAAGGTGTGCAAGATTGTCATTGTCTGCTGCATGCTACACAACCTGGCAGTGCGGAAGGAGTTGCCTCTCATCCTGGATGACGATGACCAACGTCCGCCACCTGTGGAATATCCTGGCCTGGGTCACGATGCCAGTGAAGATGATGATGATGATGATGGTGATGTCCGCACACAGCTCATCACCAACTTCTTCAGCTGAATGTGAGTCTCCAGAGGGTTGTAATGTCAATGATTTGAGTTTGCATGATATGTGTGTGTGGTGCTCTGGTGCTGTTTGAGTGTGGCCATGTGCTACTTGACTGGATGCGTGCAGCGATGTGTCCTTGCAGGTGGTCTGTACTGCCCAACAGTGTTGACATGCTAACTTGGTTTTGTGTAGTATCTCGTGACATGTATTAGACATGAGTATTGCCGTTCTGTGCTGTTCTTCAGTGGTTTTGACTGTGTGTCATGTCTGTCCTTCACAGGGTGCTGCTGGAGTTGTCTGATCAACTTGGATCCCCCGAATCCATGATTCAACTTCCAAGGTGGAAGCAGTCGTTTCCCTACAGGTGATGTGCCACACACTCCTGGACTTTCTATCTTCTGCACTTTTTGACTTTGTGGCCACAGCCAGGTTGGTTTAGCTTGCATTTGTAGTGGAAACTACATGTTGGAAATGTGTAATAAACCTGTGCTTGACTTTGGGATGTGCGTTGTCTGTAGTCACACATCTGACTGACATTTGCTTACTGCACCTGTTGTCTAGTTGACAGTGACTGTGAATAGGTGGCGTGTCTGTACATTCCACTGTACTTCGTTGCAACATCAGTATAGGTGATGAGTCTGATGGCCCTGGTGTGTATGTGTTTTGTGGCCCTAGTGGTGTGTCTCCCTCATATGTGTCACGTCGCCATGACTGACATGACAGTGTTGGACTTGCTGTAGAAGTTAGCATGCACAGTGTAATTTAGAAGATCAACATCTACATGACTAAAACCACGTTGGAATCACAACAGAGGCAGATATGGTGTATTGGTGAGTTTATTTACATACAGGTGTGAGGATGGTGCACAGGATGGTGGGTGCTGTACATAGAAATTTGGATCCAAAGTTCCCAGGTGAATTGGAAGTCTTGGTAGCTGAAAAGTCCAGAGTAAAGTCCACAGTCATCTGATACATTTGGTCAACTAGAGCTCCCCATGTCATGTGGGAGAGTTGGCTTGGCTTCAACAGGGCGTGCAGTATGCACACAGAGGAAAAGTTCCAATACAGGTGTTGGCTTCCTGGGGGATGTAGATGGCCATCGGCCTCTCAGTTTGGCCTCCTCGGACGGCCCCTCTTCTTGGGGGGGGGGACCCTCAGGTGCAGGCTGCGGCGGTGCAGGGGACTCTCTGCCAGAGTCCTCCTCCCTCCCTGGTGCATTTGCAGTTGTTTCAGCAGCAGATGTTGTGGGCACACAGGGAGGTGAGGCCATGTTGGTGCTGATCTGGCAGAGGCATGTCAGTATGTCCCTATGCACCGCTGTCAGTTGTTCCAATGTGTCCCACTTGGACTCGATGCCACACATGTGTGTCTCGACACGTGACATGTGTGTCTCGACACGGGACATGTGGGAGTCCAAGCGGGCATGATGGGCCTCCTGCTGCTGTTGTATGTCCTTGAGGATCCCCACTACCTGGCTGACCTCTCCGGTGCTAGACTGGTATGCATCCGCGATGCGTGCCAGTTGTGGGTCATCCTACAGTCCAGACCCCTCTGCAAGGAGAGACCTATGTCTCCCACCCCTCACACCACCCCTGGCGACACGTGCAGGACCTGCAGTGGCACGCACAGGTGACCGTGGGCCCACTTGGGTGTTGTTCCTGGGCTCGTTGTCAGCAGCTCCAGTTTGGGCCTGGGTCCGTGCGCTGTACTCATCTGTGGTCCTTGGTGTGTCCGTGTTGTCAGGGGTGGCCTGTGTGTTGGCAGTTGTTGGAGGGGTGGGTGCAGGGGTGCAGATGTTGGTCCTGCTGGTGCTGCATGATGACTCACACCGGAGGGTCCAGCTGGTTCTTCGCCATCCGAGGAGTGCAGAGGCTGATCCACACCAGTGAGCTCAGTGTTCCCCGGAGCCTGGGACAGGGAGTCCTCCTGGTCTGCTGCTGTGTCCCCATCATCTCCTGTTTTGGGGAGAGACACAGATTGTATGTTATGTTTCTACTGGCATCAATTGTTCAAACACCTGACAGTTGTGACTGTACCTCTGGATGTGTGCCAGGACATTGCATTCTCCTAAATAGTGACAGTCAGTGAGTGATATTGGTGTAGCACATTGTCCTGCCAACCTGTGGCATGTCAATGTGAATGTTGAGGTGTGTGCATGACCAGCATTGATGGTATTTGGTTTACCATCCAGGCCTCCTTCTCCCCCCAGCCCAGTTATCCCACCATGCAACGTGCTTGCTTTGCAGGGAGTGCAAGTTGGCTTTCAGGATGTCAGGCAGTGGTGTCCTGCTGTTTGTTGTTGCACAGTTCCCAGCAGGGCCTTGTGCTCCCCACAGCAGTACCCAGTGTCAGCCATCTTGTGAGTCCTTATCCACTCCCTGTGATGTGAGCATGGTTGAGAGTGGTGTTGATGGGCCAATTGTGAGGGTGAGCAATATCTGTGCCTACAACTCCCATCATGCTATTGCCTCCACCCCCCTTCCCAGCATGGCCATCCTTCCTTCCTTTTGACTCTGCTTCCCTGTGGGGTGGGTTGCCTGTGCCGACAGGATGGCTTGGAGTGTTGTCCTGGCAGTTGTTTGGCTACAAGTCCCAAGAGTGTCCCTTTGCTTCACACAGCATAACCCATGGTGGTGGTTCTTTGTGGGATCTTCAGTTAGGCTGTGAGGCATTGCATTCTCCCAGGTGGGTTATGTGGAGTTAGTGTTGAGGGGGTGTGTGAGGAGAGCTGCTTGTAACTATGGTCAGTGCTGTGAGTCCTCCTTCCCACCCAGCCAGATATCCCACCATGCAACGTGCTTGCATTGCAGGGAGTGCAAGTTGGCTTTCAGGATGTCAGGCAGTGGTGTTGTGCTGTTTGTTGGTGCACAGTTCCCAGCAGGGCCTTGTGCTCCCCACAGCAGTACCCAGTGTCAGCCATCTTGTCAGTCCTTATCCACTCCCTGTGATGTGGGCATGGTTCAGAGTGGTGTTGATGGGCCAATTGCGAGGGTGAGCAATATCTGTGCCTACAACTCCCATCATGCTATTGCCTCCACCCCCTTCCCAGCATGGCCATCCTTCCTTCCTTTTGACTCTGCTTCCCTGTGGGGTGGGGTGCCTGTGCTGACAGGATGGCTGGGAGTGTTGTCCTGGCAGTTGTTTGGCTACAAGTCCCAAGAGTGTCCCTGTGCTTCACAAGGCATAACCCAGGGTGGTGGTTCTTTGTGGGATCTTCAGTTAGGCTGTGAGGCATTGCATTCTCCCAGGTGGGTTATGTGGAGTTAGTGTTGAGGGGGTGTGTGAGGATAGCTGCTTGTAACTATGGTCAGTGCTGTGAGTCCTCCTTCCCACCCAGCCAGATATCCCACCATGCAACGTGCTTGCATTGCAGGGAGTGCAAGTTGGCTTTCAGGATGTCAGGCAGTGGTGTTGTGCTGTTTGTTGGTGCACAGTTCCCAGCAGGGCCTTGTGCTCCCCACAGCAGTACCCAGTGTCAGCCATCTTGTGAGTCCTTATCCACTCCCTGTGATGTGAGCATGGTTGAGAGTGGTGTTGATGGGCCAATTGTGGGTGTGACCAATATCTGTGACTACCACTCCCATCATGCTATTGGCTACACTGACTTGACCAGCATACACAGGATTCCTTCCTTTGAGTGAGCTTCCCTGTGAGGTGGTGTTCTAGTGGTGGGTAAATATCTGTGAGTGTTTGTTGGTTCTATTTGTGCCACTGCCTTGCTGTATTTGTTGTTAGGTTTGTAGATGTCATGACACAGTTACATGTCACTATGAGATGGCAGGTATTGTGTTTGTCTGACTAGCATTCACATCTTGGGATGAATATCATTTGGTTGCTGTGTATTTGCTAAGTGTGCATGGTTTGCCTATCCCCTTGACTGTGATGTGTGTGTGTTGTCACACCATATTGTATATATTAGTTGTGTACTCACCAGGCTCTGGGATGTCTGTTAGTCCGTATACGCTCACTGGTGGTAGGATGGCCCGCACCTTCTCCTCCCAGGGCCTGAGGTATACTGGTTTTGCAGGAGGGCCACTGCCGGTGTGCTGGCTGAGGAGGTAGTCCTTTTTGAGTAGGTCCCGGACCCTCCTGCGCACATCATACCACCTGTTCTGGATGTCTTCCTTTGTGCGCAAACATGGTGATTGTGCGTTCACCCTGTCGACAATCCTCGCCCACATCTTGGTTTTCTGCGACATGGGGGTCTGTTGTACCAATGTGCCAAACAACTGTGGCTCTACCCTGAGTATCTCGTATACCAGGACTTCCAATTCACAATCTAGGAACTTATGGTTCTTCTTTGGGGGCATGGTGATGGGTGGTGGTGGTGATTGATGTGTGTGTGTGTGTGCAGGTGGGGGGTGTGAGTGTAGGTTTAGCTGGGTGTGTGTGAGGGTGCTATTTGTAGGTGTGATAATGGTGTGTGGTTTGTGTGATGTATGAGCTGTGAGTGTGTCTGTGGTTGCTGTGTGATGGTGTTGTGTGCTGGCAGGTCAGTGGAATTTGCAAAGGATCATGGTAGGGATTTGTGGCCTTTATGTAGGTGGAGTTGGAGGTGTGTCCTTGTTCCATTTTTTTTCCTTCCCTGTATTTATTGGCTTAGTGGTTGCTTGTTTGGCCCTTTTTTTTCTAATTTTTCCTTGGTGTTTTTGGTGCATGTACGAGTCGTCTTGTGTCCGAGTAGGACGCTGCAGTTGTGTGGTGCGATCTTGTCCGACTCGTTCCCGCTGTGTGTCAGCTAGGTTTCATATGCGGCGTACGAGTTGGTCGCGTAGTATTGGGTTGCTTCGGCTGGGTTTTGTATGCGTGTCGGTCGTACGGCTTGTGCTCCGGGCGAGTCGGTCGTGTTTTGCACGCACAGCATCGTACTACGCGGGTCGGAGTTCGCGGGTACGTTTCGTTCGGGTTCAATCCGAGTGCGTGTCGGTCGGTTCGTTTCGCGTGATTTCCCGGCCGGATGGCTTGTTTCCGTCCGGCTCGGTCGGTCGTTTTTTATTCCGTCCGAGTCTGTCGGATTTCACATTCATTTCATCGTACTACCCGGGTCGTGCGGCGCCGGTCCGAGTCGGTCGTACTAAATTCCCGTCCCGAGTCGGTCGGTACGTTTTCCGGCCCGAATCGGAATCGGCCCCTTAGCGTCCAATTTTTTGCCGCTTTAATGCAAAAGCGATAATTTTTTCATAACCGCTATGGAGAATTATCGCAAAATACATGTAACAACACAGAATATTACAGCTAAAGCCAATTTACGTGCAGAATCTTACAGCATTGTCAAAAAACGGGGTGCAAACACACAGGAAGTGATGTCAGCATGCATCCTGTCTACTGGAGGAGAACTGTACACTTTCACTTTCTCTTTTGAGCACACTGTTAGTGAATGTGGAGAGTGTTGGAGGTGTTTGGAGTTGTGTGCTGGTATTTTTGGAAGTAGAGAGTGTTGTTGTGTCCTGTGAACTGTCCCTAGTGTCTCTGTGAAGTCTTGTGTACTTGTCCTTACGTGTTTTTGCGTCTTGTACCAAATCTTGTCGGGTGTCTGTCCAAGGGGTAATTTTACATTATTAATAGTTTCTGGGGTATATATTTGGGCTTTATTTTTTACTAGTGGGTTTAGGTGTGTTCTGGAAGATGGTGGGTGTGGGTAGGGAGGGTAGGATGTCAGAGGGGGCATTGGGGGGCTTCCTCTGGCTAGTAAAATTCTACCTGCCCTTGATGATTAAGAGTGGGGGTAGGATCCTGCAGGGATATTCCGTATGTGTATGGAAGGTGAGGTGGGAGCATGTACGCAGTCAGATGCTGAGGATCTTCGGGGTGGACAGGACTGTTCGACAATGGAAGCACCGATGGCAGGATTGTGTGGGCCGTGAGGGTGACATGTTGGACCACCTGGGAGTCCTCATTGGCCTACAAGGTGGTAAGTACAACCTCAAAATCGTTAAATGAACACTTTTGTAACAAAGTCAAAAATGCAGTCTGGAACACAATGGGGCATATGTTCAAGAAAGTGGCGGAGTGAGGCATTAGCCATCATGGCTTAATGCCTCACTTCGCCACTTCAGAAATGCAAGGCTGCACCATATTTACAATGATATGGTGCAACCTTGTGGTTCCCCCTGCGCTGGTGCTACACTTAACAGTGTAGTGCCAATGCAGGCACCTTGCACCATAGTGCAAGGGTGTCTGCGTGCAGGGGAAAGATTGTTTATGTACAGGAAGGGGGAACTTCCTATACATAAACAATCCAAGGCATTTAGCTTTTTCCATGTGTGCTGCACAAGGCAGCACACATGGAAAAAGCAAAAACGAGGAGAATAATGCATTTCTCCTCGTTTCGCCAAGTTAAGATCTGGTTTTCCCTGGTATTAATTTTGGGGCTGCCTCCTATGTACGATGCCCTTGTACATAGGTTTTGTGTAACGTATGATGAGATAGGAAAAATTGATTTTTATAAAATAGGCCATCTCTGGAGAGTCAGTCAGCCACATACAGAAGGTGTGATCATACACCATCAATTGTTGTGACACACACCCTTGTGAGATCTTCAGCGATGATATTGTCTATAGACCATGGAGAACATGATGTTTTTGGGAGAAACGTGGCCTTGGGAATGTGTCACACAAGTAGTGTGTGCAAAATGTGCAAATTTGCTTGTGTTGCCAAACTCAGCATTTGTCATGTCTTGTGGGAAGAACAGACAAAGTAGACACAATCATGTATGCAACCTGAACTGCAACAGTACAGTTACAGGGCATTGTCATTGATGTTGATGAATCTGATGATGAATAGGACACATGTGTGAATTGACGTCTGATACCAACACACGTTTCTTTTCATGTTTCACAGCTGGCTGACCACTGATCACTCAGGGGGACATCGACGCCTTCAGGGACCCACACGCCACTGGTGAGTTCATCCATTAAATATTGTCATTGTGAGATGGGATGAATGTCTGGGTAAAATCCTGTACGTAGTATTATGCAGTATGGGTGTGTATCACATGTACCTTGCCTCCAGTGTGGTGATGTTTAAAAAAAGTGTGAAGTGTGAACAAATCAGTAAGTGAAGATAGAGCAATGCATACGTCTTCAGGATGTAACTTTGCACATCCCCAGTCAGTGATACCCATGCAACAAATATCAATGGGTTATGTCACTCCAGCACATGCATGTGGATTACACAGCGTACAGACAGGAGAGGAGACATGTGAGTGGTGTTGGTGATGACTATGACCAGACATGGAATGCGTGTACATCCTTGACTGAGATGACTGTCAATGATGTTCAAATCTTTGTTGTACCAGGTGTCATTCACAGAAACCACTACAAAGAGTCCGTCACATCCACAATATGTAAGCTTGTGTCAGTGATTACAAATTTTTTGCTGCAGGATCCAGAATCACACCTCCTTTGTATGTGTCAACATCACCGTAATGTAAAGTTAGGTCACAAGCTTGGATTGCTGGCAATAGTGATTGTCTTTCATCTGATGTGTCATATCTTTGCCATGTTGGTGCATATCACAAGCACACCATTTAATCAGCAATGTTACATTGTACAGCATTGTGGGAGCACGATTACCTTAGCCTGAGTCACAATGCAGCGTTTAGCTGGCTGCCTGAGAATGAAGCACAATGGGGCTCTAAACCACCTTTTCACATCATATCTTGTGTGCCAAGCTTGGGCGCTGAATACATGCACAAACAAACCTTTAGAGGTCTGGACACTCTCTCCAAGGCCAGCTAGAATGTTTTGGAGTGCATAATGTGTGATACCCTTGGGATATTGTATCAGAATATGCACAGTGGTGAGATTTCTTGATTGGTTTCACAAACATGCTGTTCGTAAGTGTTCTGCGTTGTGCGGTACACCTGGAAACAACAGGACACCATTGATTGTACAAGTGCATGAAGGTGCAACTTACATCACATGGACAATTAGTGCTGAGAATGTCATCATGTGAATTCAACATGTGCTGCATGAAGCAGCACACATTGATTTATCTGTACATATTGTAAGGAATGGTCATGTGCAGGAATGGCCACTCTATGGCCCATTCTAATCTTCCACATCAACACAGAGACACTTGCAGCATTTCGCAAGTGGGCCAGATTATGCCCAAGGAGGTAGTGTTTTTCAGGCCGTGCGGGGTCAGACACAGGTCTGCACAGTACTATTGTAGGTCTGCTGCATACCAGCTTTCCAGAAGTTGCAGGGCATATAGTTAAGCCAAGAATACCAATGGCACGCTCCCCAACCACCTAGCAAAGATGGCCTTATGTATTTAATTGCCATGTTTTGGCTATGCAATGGTGTTGTCAAGCTGTCTCCTTTGGCTCATTCCCCTGGTAGACTCAGGGGCAGATGTACAAGCCCCTCTTGCCACCACAACGTCACCTATTGGGAAGTTGTGGTGGCGAGAGGGGCTGCGCCTCATGTACAAGTCAGTGTTCAGCCACCTAACATTGTTTTTTCATGTGTGCTGACTTGTGCAGCACACATTGAAAAAGACCAGTTGCATTGTTTGTTTCTGTACAGGAAGGTGTCCCTTCCTGTGCATGTACAAATAAAAGGAAAAATGCAAGTTTGTCGCTTCCATGTGTGCTGCATGATGCATGAAAGTGACAGAAGGGCTTTTCAAGGATTGTTCATGTGCAGGAAGGGACACCTTCCTACACATAGACAATCCTCCCCTGCACACAGACACCCTTGCACTCTTGTGCAAGGGTGCCTGTGTTGATGCTGAGTTGATGAACTTAGTGCCATCGCAGGGGAACACGCAGGGCTGCACCACATTATTGTACATATGGTGCAGCCTTGTGTTTCAGAAGTGGAGGAGTGAGGCGCTACACCCGGAGGGCTAATGCCTCTCTCCTCCACTTCCTTGTACATGTCCCCCTCAGTCAGGGTATGTGACAGCCCCATCATTTGACACTGACAATCTCATTGTGTTGTGACACTACATGTCACATGCCATGCACTGTCATGTCAGTGTCACCATCATATTGTAACTGATCCTAATTCAACATTGCATTGTCCATGTCACTTTTGAACTTCACATCTTTCGTTAGAGTTAAGCCTGCGCGAAGCAGGCGGAGTGCCTCTACGCGAAGTTCCACGGAGTTGGAAAGCAACTCTGTGGAACTTCGCTCCGCGCCCTCCCCCTTCCTCCCAAAATAATTAAAAGTAATTAAAAGGCACTTACCTGCCCCGTGGCTGCCTCTTCCTCGACATCACCGCTCTCCTGCCTCCTCCTCGCCATCCTTCTTCACTAATAACCCCTACGTTGTACGTCTTGCACGTGCGCATGCGCACTCGCAAGACGTACAACGTAGGGGTTATCAGTGAAGCAGTGAAGCAGGACGGCGAGGAGGAGGCAGGAGAGCGGCCATGTCGAGGCAGATAAGTGCCTTTTAATTACTTTTAATTATTTTGGGAGGGTGGAGGGGCCGGCTAACTACGCTCCGCCATGGAGTCGTAGTTTTGCCTGAACTCTGCGTTCACAATGGAACGCGGAGTAGGTAAAACTATGTAAACTCCACTGGCGGAGCATAGTTACCCGCCCGGGTTTAGTTAGAGTGTAGGCTCCCATGTTTTACTGACCTTGTGTTTCAGAGTTAAATGGAGAACATTGACATAGTCATCTGGACTCACATATTGTCATTGCTCTTATTTTACAGACAACATGTCGCCAGAGGAGGCACACACATTTCAGGTCATGAAAGAGCGATATCTGCACATACGCCAGGTGGCCTAGGGATATCGTACCATGTCTAGGAGGTACAGAGCTGACCAGGCAGCTGGGAGATGGAAAACTCTGCCAGAGGTTGTACTGCAAAGGTTGCAGAGGGACACACAGGCCATACCTGGCCCTTCTGACAACAGGTGTGGGTCCGGACATGGCCAAAGATCTGCCCATCAGACACAGACACCACACAGCCAACCAGATGTTACAGGATCCGGCACACAAGAAGGTGCCCACTCACAGCCCCGCAGACAAGGGACTGCCACACTGCCATCTGCAGCACCGACACATGCTGTGGGATTCACAATCAGGTACCGTCGGTGCATGATGGACATGAATGTCCGACTGGCCCGTATTGAAAGGGAAATGTCGGAGCAGAGCACCCACCTCCAGGACATCAAGGCTGCCCTGGGTCTACCCTATTGACATGGACAAGTAGTGACCCTTTCCCCTTTTTGCCAGTCCCCCAATGTTTTTTTCTATTAATAATTAGTAATTGTGTAGGTGTTTAAGTGTTAGCTAGTGTAGTTGTAATGTAGGAATAAGTAGTGTAATATTTTAACAATGTTTTAGATTTTTTATTATCTTGATGTAGTATTCGGGGCTAAGTTTCCTTTTCATTTGGGTGAGGGGTTGATGTATTTGTTGTTATATAAAAATAAAAAAAATATATATATTAATGTAGGATAAATGTGTAGTTAGTTCATGTTCAGCTAAGATGTATTTGTCCTGTCTGCTGATGTGCTTCAAGGGTGGGAGGGGGTTGATGTCTCAGATATGTTGTTGCGTGTTTAGTATTAGTTAAGGTAGATAGTTTAGAGTAGCATTCACTTAAATCCAGTTAGTTAAGACTACGTTAGTTGTAGTGTTTAGTGTTAGTTTAGGGTAGTTAATTTTTTGAAGTACTAATAAATGGTTACTGCTTTTGAATTGTGGTTGCACTTATGTCAGAAGTGAATTGGTTGAGTGTTGCTTTTTACCTTGTGTACAACTTATTCAATCACAGAACAATCATTTGAATGTGTATGTGTGGTCATGACATGTAATTTAGCTGGACGGATAGTGTCAGGATCCAGTTGATTTGTGTGCAGGAAACTTGCATGGATTACAGGATGGCAAGTAAGAGTTATGCTCTAGGCTAGGGACACTCTTTTGTAAAGTTTAACATCTTATGTGTGACTCACAGAGTTGTACACCACATTGTTCCCCATTTACAACACAATGTAGGAACATGGGCTCAAGCAAACATTGACATTGCAACTCTTATCCATCATGAAGATGGATGTATGCTCCGTGTTCCCCAGATTACGGCCTCACCCTGCATTTCACATGAGCCTGGCGCAGAGTCCATCTACCACGCACAGACACAGGCACACTTGCTACGTAGTGCAAGTGTGTCAGCATTTTTGAAATTGGATGTTTCTGTGCAGGGAGGCTCACCTTCCTGCTCATACAGAATGTTGTCATTTTGCGGATCAAATGTGCACGGCACAAGTGAGAACACAGTTCTACATCAAACAGGAGGGGAAATGAAGCATTGCTCCCTGTAGTGCCAGTGTTATACCCACTTTTTCCAGCTGTGACTTTGGGCATTGGCTCATAGTGATGCCAGTCTTGAAATGGTGGTACAGCATCTGAGTATATGCTAATTGCAGTGCACTACACACCACTAGACACATTGCCCTCCCTTTCCCAGTGAGCACAGCATGAGAGGGTTCCTTAATTTCAAGGCATTGTTAAGCCACAGTAAGTGGCTAACTGAGGACTTGCACTTTAGGATAAGTCCCTATTGCCAACACAACTTCACTGAAACAGACATTGTAGTTCCAATAGCGGGTGGTAGATATGTGCCATTACGATTCATCATCCATGTGAATATGGTGTGTGCTCTATCTTGAAATGTGACATGCCATGACCCCCATCACAATAATCTTTGTCCACCCCAATGAGTGTGAGTAGATCTGCCAAGCGAGACTTGTTAGCAATGCTAAATTAAGACACTACTTGTGACATGAGACTGACTTGTAAATATATCGGCACATGCCTATTCCCATCATGTACGTAGGGCAATGTTGGAATCTTGCAAGAATGTTGTATTTGAGCAATGAGGGCACTGCTAGCTCACATACAAAAAACGTGGCTCTTTCCTAAGAATTAGTGTCTCAAAGCATATCGTACAGACTTTTTTATGCACAACGTCATCTGGGCAAGTCACAGCGCCAGGATACCCGTAGGGTGACAGTTTTGCGCTTTATAAATTCAAAAAATAAATAAATAAAAATAAATAAATACTCGGTCATCTCCCAGCCTATCTGGGACACAGATTCAACATGACCATTTATCATATGTCCCTCTGTGTAAGTTTTGATGGATTCACTGGCCCAACATTTTTTAAGTCCCTATACTTGAATGGTCATAGGCAACACACATCTGTGTGACTTAACTTGTTTTATTAGCATGTACATTCACATTGGTAGAAGACTGGCCCAGAACTTGGTCAAACAACCCCCACATTGTATAGATGCCCAGTGGAGGGCCTGACAGAGTCCTTTGGGGTAACATGTCCAGAGACATGTTGAGGAAGAGGCAGAGTTCAGTCAGCAGACTGATTGCAGTGTCATTGGGAATCACACAAATTATGGCAGTCCATATCGATGTCCAAGGTGAGTGTCGCAGAGTGAATCAGGGGACAGTGGAAGCTGATGTTCCGGGGCATGATGCTAAGCACAGATCCAAGCAGAAGAAGTCCATTTTACATAGATGAATGCTACCATTTTCTTCTTTGCAAGAATGTTGAATCGTCCACATCTTCATCCTCTGATGTGTCATGTGCCTCCCGTGTGCGTGATGGAAGATTGGCTGGGGCAATGTGAGGCACTGACACATCAGGGGGATGAGATGTGGATGTTGAAGGTGCAGCAGCATTCATCTGTGCCAAACCTTGAGGAAGCACTGCTGCGATGAGAAGCTGCAGGGCTTGGAAGATTCCAGCAACATCTCTGTGGTGTGCAGCCGTGGCAGCCAAGTGTGAGGCTTGCATCCGCTCCATGTTCTCCATGATCATTCTCATGTGACGCAACTCCTTGGTGACATCGCTGGAGCCCCTATGACTGGACAGTTGTTCTTGTCTCTGAGTCAGTACTCCAACAATGTCAGCCATGGAATGCTGGAGAGCATGGAGTGGACTGTGGGTGCTGGTAGTGGACTCTAGGTGGTCCCTAATGGGACTGAGACACCCACTTACCCCATCTAATTTGGCCACCAGGCTGTCAAACCCCACCCGCACCTGACAAGCCATCTCCTGCTGGACCTCTACCGCACGACGTTGAAATGTCAGAAGTGGGTCCTCAAGGTCCTGGGAGACAGCTGTGGTGGTAGGTGCTTGCTGCTGGGTGTTTTGTGCAGGGGGTGGAGCTTTCACGACGCTGCTGGATGGCCCTACTTCCGGAGATGGGATGCCAATGGAGTTGAGCAGCTCTTGGAGGGTGTCCTGGTCGATGGTTGAGAGGTCTTCATCTTCATCAGTGAAGAGTGGGACAGGCTGCTGTACAGGAGGTGATGTTTCTCCCTCTGCAATGTAAATGGGAGATGCAGTTGTATGTGTGTCTCAAGTATGATCATGCATTGGATACGTTTACAAGCAGAGTGCATGACAATGTCCATTCAGAATGTTTAGGAGGAGATGCCTATTACATGCAGGATAGTGATTCATTGTACAACATCACGGATGTGACATTATAGTTTTACATTATCATCCTACAGTTTACAAGTATACCAAATGTGAGTGGCCAATTTCTACACACATGCAGCACCAGTTGTGTCCTCTGTTCAGTAGTGACAGTGGTGCAGGTTGTACCACATTGTTGTCAATGTTGATTAGCTCAGATTTATGTGTCTGTACACTACATTGTGGGAGAGTCACCCCTACTAAGTACACCCTGATAATTTTATAGATTGTTCATTTTTGGAGGGGTGAATTGCATGTTGCCACACCTTGCTGTTGGCAATGCAACATGATTGTTGTTGTGCCATGATTAGGGCTATCCCACTGTTGTGATCTGGGTTGATGTGATGTGCCACATGATATTGGCAGGGAGGTATGCTTGATTTGCCATGATACACACAGTGTAGATACTTGTTGATTTTGTTAGGTCAAAGGGAGTAATAACATCTTAATAGATGCATGTTGATCTGAAGGTATGGTACAGCTTTGGTTTTACTGCCCCTTATCCCTTTCACCCAGTGACCCTTTCCCTTATGTGCATTGCCAATGGTGAGATGTTGCAAGCTTGAGGAAATATGGGTCTTGGCCACAGTTAGGACACTTATGCATTGTTGGACAGCAGATGTCTTTCTTACATCAGGGGTTGTATGAACATGAGGGAGTGACAGAGTGAGACCTGCTCCTTTAAGGATGAACTCCACACTCATCCACTTCAGTGACCGGGGCCTGCACCATGTTTACATGTTTATGGTGCGGGCATGCGTTTTATCATGCACTGTCACTTGACTTGTCAGTGTGGCACACAGACAGGCAGCTTTGCTGGGTAGTGCACATGTGCATGGGTTCTTGGCGAGAATGTTTATATGTGAGGAGGGACCCCTTCAGGCACAGTGTTGTGAGTATAGTGCAGCGTGACGTTCTATAGGTGGTGCCGGGTGAACAGACAGAAACAACATCCATTACCCTCAACATTGACATCACGTGTAGTGTGTAAGTGGGCCTAGATTTCAGCGCTGTGGATTTCCAAAGGCTTATTAGTGGTGCTCAGGCCCTATCACCCCCCCAAGATCACATCAGGTATGATTGGCAGGGTGATGTGTGTTTGGGAATATGCCCCTCAGATGGTCACATGGATGATACATGCTGTTCTGTAAAAGTATATTGGATGCCAGGATTTGTGTGCAGATGTTTACAGACATGACTGCGTACTTGTTCACTGACACTGTTGACTTTCCAAAAATACTTGTTTCCATGCACATCAAGGTGTAATAGGCAACTCACACCAGGACTACTGTAGAATACTGTTTTCTGTATGGCACATGTGTCCACTTGAGAGTAGAGGAGTGCATTTTGACCTAAGGGGTTATAGTGCCATTTAGCAAGTTGACATGCTTTGGTGCTAAATTGCTATTCTTGCTTGGTGTCATACTTAACTTGTCATACTTCTTTACATTCCTGATATGCATAGTCCATGCACTGGACTGTTGTAGGCATATCCCCCCCTGCTCATAGTATGACATCACATTATGACTCAACTATGCTGAATGTGTGCATTGTGGGATATGCACCTTCTAGACAGAAGGCTGCATGATCACTATGTTGTGACAATGCATGTGTTTATGGTATGCAGACTCACTATATGCTTTCTCACTTGGTGGACACGGGGCTGCATCTCATGAACAAGCGAAGGGGCACATTGACTGGAGATGCGGCAGGGTGTCAAAATGGCCACCACCGATGGCAGCACTCATGCACCATTGTGCACGGGTGTCTGAGTTGTGTGCAAGAATGTGTATGTGCAGTAAGGTCCCCCTTCATGCACATGTACAATCTTCAAATCAACTCAGACACCCGTGCACAATGGTGCATGTGTGCTGCCATCAGTGGTGGCTTGCTCACATCTGCCCATGATCAGTCTCGTTCATGGTGCATCATCATATTGTTGTCACAGAGATGCAGCCCTGTGCAGACAATTTGTAAGTGCGTGGTGTTAAGGCAAGGGGGGCATTTTGACACCCTGCTGCATCTCCAGTCAATGTGCCCCTTGCCTGTTCATGTTTGCCTTATTTTATGGTCTGATGTAAATATTTTATTGTCTATATTTTGGATTACTTTTCTGTGCAGATTTCCAATTCTGTGACACCACCAATATGTGTTTTGCAATATATTTATTGACTGGGGTGATATGTGGCTATACCCCAAGGGACAAGAGTATCTGGGACAAGATCTGCAGTCATTGTGGATGTGCACTGAGGGATATTTATTTGGACATGAGTGACATTGGGCCCATCCACCCATGTCCCCCCAGTCCCTGGTTGTTACTCACACTGTTGCTGATGTAGCTGGTCATGTTCAGCACTATCCTGTCCCTGGACTCCAACCACCGACTCCTCACAGATGACTGCGGACACCTGTTCCTCCAAGGCATCCAGCTCCACCTGTGGCGCTGGACTCCCTCCTCCAGTCTGCAGTGTTGCCTTGTGATTGTTGGACAGTTTCTCCTTGGCCTTGCACTTAGCATCATGCCAGAGCTTCTTGCAGTCGTTCACTGTCCTCCTCATCTCTGCGACAGCATTCACCTTGGCTGCTATGGACTGCCATATTGCATTTTTGGTCCCCAATGACACAGTGGAGCCCACAAAGAGCTGGTGTTTTTTCTCTGTCACCTCCGCAATCAGGATCTGATTTTCCTGCTGGCTGAACCTAATTTTCCTCTTCCTCTTCCCCTTCTCCTGGGTCTCTGGCTGGTCCTCCTGGCTGTTTGTGGTGTTAGAGGGATTGCTCTCTCATGC
Organism: Calotriton arnoldi; assembly: GCA_963921515.1. Lineage (NCBI taxonomy): Eukaryota > Metazoa > Chordata > Amphibia > Caudata > Salamandridae > Calotriton > Calotriton arnoldi. Next base: position 109,480 of record CAWUFW010019871.1, read on the forward strand.
AGTACTGGGTCCAGCTTCCTCCATGGTTCTTATTATTTTTTTGTTGTTTGGGATGCTTCGCGGGCGTTTTGTAGTTGATTTTCCGGACAAACGTGAAAAAAAGTGGTGTCACGCTGATTAGCGTGCATTTCCTGGCCGCTGACTGGCCTGCCGCCACTTTTTTCACGTTAGCAGCAAGATTTTTATCGCCGTAACGCTGTTGTTAACGTCGACAAATACCGCCGCGATGAGAAACTATTGCCATGTAGCGACGTATTGTAAATACGTCGGTACCATGGCGATAGTTTTGAGCGGTACGTGGCGATAAAAAAATTGCTGCTAACTAATGTTAGTGTTAGTTAACGCCAGTCCTTGTACATATGCCCCTGAGTTTTCAGTTCTAGCAAACACAATTTTTCATTTTGTTAAGATATTTTCTTTCATATGCAAATGTTGAGAGTTGATTTATGTTGCAGAAGTGGATTTTGATTATTAGGGCCTTTTGCTGACCACTCCCAAAGCACAGGTTTTGATCTATAATTAGCTGCCAGGGATCTAGCTGGATGAGATCGGGATAATACTAGATAACAGCAGGTGTGTCAGAGATCCTGCTGAGTAGGGGTTGCTTGCTCTCTCCAGAAACAAGGGATTTCCATAGAAGGGGTTTAATACAAAGGAGATAGTATCTGGAAGCTGGGAGAAAGGCAGGGCGGAAACTAAGGACAGATGCAGTCTGGTACAGACAGTGAATAGGGAACTGGGAATTCTGCAGGTAAAACTATGAAGATAACACAAGTACAAACCACAGGAAGGTGAAAGGAGGGAAGCAATAAACAAACTATCAGAAATGATAGCTTTTCTGTCCCTCAGACGTGTGAGGTAAAAAGGATCTTACAAGAAGACAAAGAGCCAATTAATCTCACATGTTCAGGGAGACTAATGGAAAAAGCGGGCTCGATGGATCTCTGTGCCAGAGGCACTAAGCCTCAGAAACACACTGGCACCCTCGGTAGCAATGATAATCAAGACTATCATATAAGCACAAGGCAGGAGAATAAGTAACAGAACCAGGAACACCAACACAGAAGCTGGGCTCAGAAAAAAGCAAGTCTGGAACAAAGGTCAGGAGCGGGATTGGGATACACAGAACTATGAATATTGAAGAAAGACTGTGAAACGTCTGCACCCTAACTAGGCAGCACAGAAATAGGCAGACATACAGGGACACAGAACAAGGCAAGTAGTCTGTGTGAGAAGTTGGACTGGTATATGCTGTTCACTAATTAAAGTGGACACCTTGCACCAGAACAATTCGACTCTTATGGTTGGTAGGTTTAAGACAACCTTTATAGAAAGCTATCCTAGTGGTAGCTGTGGAGAGCAGCCTTCAGGCTAAGTCTTGGAGGAATGTAAAGCAGCTTGTTTTACCACACAATCTCTTGAATCACCAAATGAAAAGACACCACACAGGTATATATATCAAATATATATGTATTTATTAATAAACAACTCCCTACTAATCTCTTTATGAGATTAGAAGTCAGGAACATATGTACAAATCAAATGTTATCAAAATAAGTTAGCACAATCAAATATCACAATATTAGTTTGGCTAGTCCTAGGTCTAGAGCAGTTAGAATCGAGGGACCCCCAAGAACCACCCCAGGTAGTTGTAGGAGACCCACAGGGGACGGACGCGGTGTCCTGGCACCGGTGCGAGTCCTGTACGAGTCTATGCGAACAGACGCGATTGAGATTTCAATGTTAAAGGTCCCTTGCGTGTTCGAGGCGAACACACCGATCGGTCCTTGTACGAGTCGAAGGACGCGGTTACAGATAGAGTTGCAAGGGAGATGGACGCGCTGTGTCTAACACAGACGCGAACCTTGTACGAGTCAGCGCAATTGTCGCACTTAGAAAATAAGAGTTTTAGGGCACTTCTAGGGTAGCCACAAGCAAGGCACTTACAGGGTAAGTAGTTCTGGGGCCCACACCCACGGGAGCACCGTAATGCTAAAGTTACCTCACCCAGGGGAGCCGGGTGCATAGGTGTCCTTTGGTGTCAGGTCGCGGCGTCGTTTTCAATGGGAGCCAGTGAAGACTTGCTGCTTGCGGCGACAGGAGAAGTGTCCGGTGGAATCCAAGCCTGGATTCGGAAGGAGGAAGACCTGAAAGCAGAGGGGACAGTGTTCAAGGGCACTTGGCAGTGGCCCGGGGCAAGGAAGATGAATGCCCACCGTCGTCGACAGATTCAGGTCATTCACTGGTGTCTTGACTCTTCAACCACGAGGTCCAGGAGGCGTCGAGGATGGCTAAGAGCTGGATTCAGCGTGTCACACGAAGTTTGCAGCTGACTGCAGTGCTGGCGACCCGATTGGAGCCAACAAGCCTTGGTAGCAGCAAGTCTCGTGGTGGAACGGAAAAGTCAATGGTGCAGACCAGCAAGGTCTGAGGAACTTACCCAGCGAGGGTAGGTCGGGGCAGGCCTGGACCAACCAGGGGAGCCCTTTGGTTTCTTTGGAAAGACTTCTGGGGACCCACAAGCCGGCTGGCAAGGGATCGCAAAGATGCCTCAGGAGGATTCACTCAACAGGGGCCCACGGTCACTCGGGACGTTGTAGGCCTCTGATTTTGGGAGGGATCTCTGCTGGAGGCTGGGACCACACGTGGTGCAAAGCACAAGTTCGTAGAATGTCGTGAAGGGGTTGCACTCAACAATAGTGCATGGTACCCAGGGTCTGCGGTTCCTCATCGCTCATGGGGTCCACTTGCCTCAGCTTCGCTGGGGACTCACGATGGCCTTGGAGAAGTCAGGAAATCCTCTTCCTGGGCTGCAGGAACTTCGGGCTCCGGCGGGAGTGGCGTAGTTTGCAACCATCGTTGTCGTTTTTGGTGCCTGCCAAGCAGGGGAGTTACTCCTTGACTCCAAGGGAGATTCTTCAGTCTTCCAAAGGTAGTGGAACGTTGAAGGTCCGGGATTCTTCTTGTAAAGCGTCGTCCAGGGGTATCTAGTTTGCAATGCACAAGTTCCCCCTCTTATACTAAAAGAAAGGGAGGGACTAGCTCTATGACCCCACCTATGGGAGGGTCAGGGGAGTGGGTGGTTACACCTACTTCCCTTTGTCCAGTTTCACGCCAGAGCAGGGGCAGGTAGCCCCTGAGCCGGTTTGAACTGGGGTATGCACAGAGGAGCCTTCTGCTCCCCCAGTGCAGGACTTCAAAGCACTCTAAGAGTGCACCCACCCAGCCCCAATACACTAAACCCTGTCTGGGAGGTGGTCACACCCCTTGGGACAGGATATCTATTGTTGGGCTTCCTCCACTGCGAGTGTTGGTCATCAGCAGGAGGGCAGCCCAGTGTCTGTGACTGGTGGCATCCATTTTGTGATGCCAGGGCTCTGCAGGATTCTACCGCGTTTCCACAGTAGGTACATGTCTATCCCTCTAGAAGGGTGGAATGCTACCCCCGCCGCCAGAACTGGCGGGGGGGTAGTATTGCAAGATGTTTGACACCAAACACGACATGTTTTGATGCAGCCATTCCAAAGTTGGCATTCTACCGCGAGGATATAATGCACTTAAGAGTATATGGTTTAACCGCATCCACAAACAGCCCCAGAGAATGGACTCTGAGAGCTGCAGAGGGGCCCTGCTCAGGCAGAGGCACCCTCTCACATAGGAACCAAGCACCCTGCCCTCAGGATTGATAGGGCCTGCCTTAGGGGTGACTGATAGGTTTAAATGTGTGTGCAGAGGAGATATAGGAAACCTATATCTCAGTGAGGAGTGCTAGCACCACCTCACCCAGGCTGCAGTAGCAGGCCTGTGGTGTCAGATTTAGTCTGCTTCCCAGGGGTGGCATAATACATGCTTCAGCCCCTGGTAGGCCTGTGAAGTACCTATGCCCTTGGTACCTAAGGTACCATATACTAGGGACTCATAAGGTACCACAGTATCCAATCACTAGTGCACCTAGAGTGCACTCCAAGTCATTTAGAGAGAACAGAGAGGCTGGGGCCCTGATTGGCAGGGACCCAGCCAGACTATAGCCAGAAACCAGTGTAAACATCAGAAAAAAAGTGGGGGCAACATAAGAGGCAGATCCTACTCTCCTACACAACCCCCCCCAAATGCAGGGACACTAAACGAACCTTGACCAGTTGAGTCTTCGTGTTCTAAGTGGAAATACCTTGAGAGTCCATCTGCATTGGCATGTTGGGTCCCAGGTCTATGTTCCACTGTATAGTCCATCCCCTGTAGGGAAATGGACCACCTCAAAAGTTTTGGGTTTTCACCTTTCATCTGTTTAAGCCATAGGAGGGGCTTGTGGTCAGTCTGAACTATGAAGTGAGTGCCAAACAAGTATGGCCTCAGCTTCTTCAGGGCCCACACCACAGCAAAGGCCTCCTCTCTATAGCTGACCAACGTTTCTCTCTAGGGGTCAGCCTTCTGCTAATAAAAGCTACTGGCTGGTCTTGACCTTCATCATTCAGTTGAGACAGTGCAGCTCCCACACCCAGCTCAGAAGCATCTGTTTGGACAATGAACTTTTTGGTGTAGTCTGGACTCTGTAAGATGGGGGCAGTGCACATGGCCTGCTTTAGGTCTTCAAATGCCTTCTGACAGCTAGCTGTCCACTGAACCTTTTTGGCATTTTCTTTGAGGTCAGATCATTCAAGGGGGTCACTATAGATCCATATCCCTTGACAAACCTCCTATAGTACCCAGTCAGGCCTAAGAAGGCTCTCACCTGTGTCTGGGTGGTTGGAGCAACCCATTCCATTATGGTTTGGATTTTGCTCTGTAAAGGCTGAACCTGGCCTCCACCTACAAGGTGGCCCAGGTACACAACCTGACTCTGCCCTATCTGGCACTTAGTGGCCTTGATAGTGAGGCCTGCTTTCTGCAGAGCCTCCAAAACATTTCTGAGGTGGACCAGGTGATCCTGCCAGGAGGAACTAAAGACAGCAATATCATCTAGATAAGCTGAGCAATAAGTTTCCATCCCTGCCAGAACTTTATTCACCAACCTCTGAAAAGTGGCAGGTGCATTTTTCAATCCAAAGGGCATCACCACAAAGTGGTAGTGCCCACTAGGGGTCGAAAATGCTGTTTTGGCTTTTGCATCATCAGCTAATCTGATCTGCCAGTAGCCAGCTGTTAGGTCAAATGTACTTAGATACTTGGCTGAGGCCAAAGTATCAATCAGCTCATCTGCCCTGAGTATGGGATAGGCATCAGTCCTAGTGACTGCATTGAGGCCTCTGTAGTCTACACAAAACCTCATTTCTTTCTTACCACCCTGGGTATGAGGCTTGGGTACCAGGACTACTGGGCTAGCCCAAGGGCTATCTGAAGGCTCAATTACACCTAGCTCCAACATTTTCTGGACTTCAGTCCTGATACAGTCCCTGACATGGTCAGGTTGCCTGTAGATTTTACTCTTGACAGGCAGACTGTCTCCAGTGTCCACCTCATGGGTGCACCAGGTAGTCTGACTAGGGGTCAGGCTAAACATATGTCTATACTGTTGCAGAACTTGTCTGCACTCAGTTTGCTGATGGTCAGTGAGGCTGCTTGCCAAAGCAACACCATCTACTGACCCATCATCAGGGTTCTGAGAGAGCAGGTCAGGGAGAGGGTCACTCTCCTCCTCCTGGTCCTCATCAGTTGCCATGAGCCAAGCCCATGTCAGCCCTGTCAACATATGGTTTCAATCTGTTGACATGGAGCACCCTCAGGGGGCTCCTGGGAGTTCCAAGATTCACCAGATAGGTGACTTCTCCCTTCTGTTCAACTATGGTATGGGGGCCACTCCACTTGTCTTGGAGGGCTGCTGGGGCCACAGGCTCCAACACCCACACTTTCTGTACTGGCTGGTATACAGTCAGTACAGCCTTTGGTCATGCCAAGCTTTTTGTAATTCTTGGCTGGCCTCCAGGTTTTTGGTTGCCTTTTTCATGTACTCAGCCATCCGGGAGCGGAGACCAAGTACATAGTCCATCACATCTTGTTTGGGGGCTTGAGAGGTAACTCCCAGCCCTCTTTTACCAAACACAATGGACCTCTCACAGGATGCCCAAACAGAAGCTCAAATGGGCTGTAACCAACCCCCTTCTGTGGAACCTCTCTGTATGCAAACAACAGGCAGGGAAGAAGAAGGTCCCATTTCCGCCTAAGCTTCTCTGGGAGTCCTTTAATCATTCCCTTCAGGGTTTTGTTGAAGCGTACAACTAAACCATTGCATTGTGGGTAATAGGGGGTGGTGAACTTATAAGTTACACCACACTCCTTCCACATTGCCTTCAAATATCCTGACATGAAGTTGGTACCTCTGTCAGAAATGACCTCCTTTGGGAAACCCACTCTGGAGAAGACTCCAATGAGGGCTCTTGCCACCACAGGGGCTGTGGTGGTCCTCAGAGGAATTGCCTCTGGGTACCTGGTGGCATGATCCACTACCACCAGGATAAATCTGTGCCCAGTTGCAGTTTGAGGGTCAAGGGGACCAACAATGTCAATCCCTACCCTTTCAAAGGGTACCCCCACCACAGGTAGTGGTATCAGGGGTGCCTTTGTTGTGCCACCTGCCTTGCCACTGGCTTGGCATGTGACACAGGAGCGACAAAACTCCTTTGTGTCCTCTGACATATGTGGCCAATGAAAATGTGGAACAAGCCTGTCCCAGGTCTTGTTTTGGCCCAAGTGACCTGCCAAAGGGATATCATGTGCTAGGGTCAAGAGGAACCCCCTAAACTTCTGAGGGATTACCATCCTCCTGGTGGCTCCATGGGCTGGATCTCTACCCTCAGAATATAGGAGTCCCTCTTCCCAATAAACTTTATGGGACCCACTAGCACTCCCAGCAGCCTCAGCAGCAGCCTGCTGTCTGAGGGGTTCAAGAGAGGGGCAGCACTGTTGCTCCTTACTCAGATCTTCCCTAGACGGGCCCCCTGCCCCCAATAACTCAACCTGATCAGGCTCAAGTTCCTCTGGGGCAGTTCCTTCTTCAGGATCTGCTCCTCCTCCCTGGGGAGGGGACTCAGTGGTCTGAGACAGAGGGGAAGGCACTGCCTTAACCCTACTGCTCCTCCTCTTGGGAAGCGTCTGGTCCATAGTTTCAGGATCCAGAGCTGGTTCAGTGTTATGCATTTTGGCTTGTGACCTGGTCACAGCAAATACCTCTGCAGGGATGCCCAACATCTCAGCATGAGTCCATAACTCTACTTCAGACCAGGCTGAAGTCTCTAGATCATTGCCCAATAGACATTCTACACGGAGGTCTGCACTGACTACAACCTTCTTGAGGCCAGTTACCCCTCCCCAGGAGAAATTCACAACTGCCAGACTATGGTTGGTCTTGGCATTGCTTGCATTGGTCACCTGGTACATTTCACCCAGGATGATCTGTCCAGGGTCCACAAGATCCTCTGCCACCATGGTGACACTAGCACCTGTGTCCCTAAATGCCAAAGCCTGTTTGCCATTTATTACAGGCTGCTGTTTGTATTTGCCCAGATTACTGGGGCTCACTAGGAAGGACATTTCAATGTCTCCATCACAAATCAGCATTGCCTGAGTGGGTTCTCTGACTAGGCCAGAGCCCACTTCAGAACCCAGGGTCAACCCTACTACACCCTTTTTCTGAGTACCACCTCCACCAGTAGCTGAACTAGGGGGAACAGTTGCCTTAGGGGCAGGAGTGGTGGTGGTTTGGTCTTTGGACTTGTTACAATCAGAAGTCCAGTGCCCTTTCTGTTTACAGAATTTGCACCAGGGCTTCTTTTGGCCTTTTCCCTTGTTGGATTGTGACTCCCCACCAGATGCAGATTTTTGGGGCCCTTGTGAAGACTTCTGGTCTGTTGACTTATCCCCACTTTTCTCAGAGCCCTTCTGATCCTGCTTCTTTGTGTCACCCCCTTGGTTCTGGGTTTTCTGCCTCACCCTGGTTCTGACCCACTTGTCTGCCTTCTTTCCCAATTCTTGGGGAGAGGTCAGATCCGAGTCTACCAGGTATTGATGCAACAACTGGTTCTGGCAATTATTAAGGATCTGTTCTCTCATCATTAGATTATACAATCCCTTGAAATCAGTAACCCTACTGCCAACCAGCCAACCCTCCAGAGCCTTGGTTGCACAATCTACAAAGTCAGTCCAGTCCGGAGTCTGTGCCTTCTGGGTGTCTCTGAACTTCAACCTGTACTGCTCAGTGGTTAAGCCAAACCCATCTATCAGTGCACTCTTCAGGACTTCATAGTCATCAGCCTCCTCTTCTCTAACAGTGAGGAGCTTGTCTCTACCTTTATCTGAAAAGGAGAGCCACAAGATTGCTGCCCACTGCTTCTGGGGGACCTGTTGTACTCTACAGGCCCTTTCCATAGCAGTTATCCACTTGTGGATATCATCCCCACTCTGGTAGGGAGGAACAACCTTGCTCAGGTTCCTATGGTCTGGAGTATTTTCTCTACCTCTAGGGACACTGTTGCTGCCACCAGGGGGTTCTAACCCCTCTCTTCTAGAAGCTTTCTGGAACTCAAAGGCTTCTTTGTCTAATGCCAACTGCTTGGTTTTGAGGGCAAATCTTGCTTCCTCATACTGCAGCAGTTTGTACATCCTTTCAGTGGAGGTCTCTCTTCTTGGGAAGAAGGAGTTCCTCTGGTAGACAGTTTCCTGCCAGAGTGAAAGGAGTGCTCAGATTCCCTGGAAAGGGACCTGTGCCTGTCTTCCACTATGTCAGTTCTCTTAGGGAGAATTCCTCTGTCTGCTTCAGACCCCTTTGGGCCTGGCCCTACAATCACAGAGTCCTGGTCATCCTGATGTTCATCATCTGACCCAGACACTATAACTGACCCACCCACTGATCCAGACCCCTTAGCTCCTAGAGCTAATCTAAGGTCATCTGCTGTTAGCAGATCTATCAAGTGTAGTGTGGAGGGACTCTGTCCTATCTTCAGGTGCCTCTCAGCACACATGGCTTTCAAGTCAACGAAAGTCATGTCCTTATACTGAAGCTGGGTGGATCCACTGGGTCCATCCCTTGAGGACATTCTAGTGTTGTGCAGTGTTGTACTACCTACACTAGTTTGTGGCCTACTGATACTAGCTTGAGCTGTAGACAGGGTGTGCTATCCCTTTTCACACAGCTCTAAGTTCAGTAGAACTTATTGATACTAAGCTTGACTTTATATGTACCTTGAGTACCTATTGTGGTTTTCAGTTAGTAATTCAAATAGAGATTTTCTGGTAAAACAATAGCAAGCTGGAATCCCACACGCTGCCACCAATGTGAGAAGTTGGCCTGGTATATGCTGTTCACTAATTAAAGTGGACACCTTGCACCAGAACAATTCGACTCTTATGGTTGGTAGGTTTAAGACAACCTTTATAGAAAGCTATCCTAGTGGTAGCTGTGGAGAGCAGCCTTCAGGCTAAGTCTTGGAGGAATGTAAAGCAGCTTGTTTTACCACACAATCTCTTGAATCACCAAATGAAAAGACACCACACAGGTATATATATCAAATATATATGTATTTATTAATAAACATCTCCCTACTAATCTCCTTATGAGATTAGAAGTCAGGAACATATGTACAAATCAAATGTTATCAAAATAAGTTAGCACAATCAAATATCACAATCTTAGTTTGGCTAGACCTAGGTCTAGAGCAGTTAGAATCGAGGGACCCGCAAGAACCACCCCAGGTAGTTGTAGGAGACCCACAGGGGACGGACGCGGTGTCCTGGGACCGGTGCGAGTCCTGTACGAGTCTATGCGAACAGACGCGATTGAGATTTCAATGTTAAAGGTCCCTTGCGTGTTCGAGGCGAACACACCGATCGGTCCTTGTACGAGTCGAAGGACGCGGTTACAGATAGAGTTGCAAGGGAGATGGACGCGCTGTGTCTAACACAGACGCGAACCTTGTACGAGTCAGCGCAATTGTCGCACTTAGAAAATAAGAGTTTTAGGGCACTTCTAGGGTAGCCACAAGCAAGGCACTTACAGGGTAAGTAGTTCTGGGGCCCACACCCACGGGAGCACCGTAATGCTAAAGTTACCTCACCCAGGGGAGCCGGGTGCATAGGTGTCCTTTGGTGTCGGGTCGCGGCGTCGTTTTCAATGGGAGCCAGTGAAGACTTGCTGCTTGCGGCGACAGGAGAAGTGTCCGGTGGAATCCAAGCCTGGATTTGGAAGGAGGAAGACCTGAAAGCAGAGGGGACAGTGTTCAAGGGCACTTGGCAGTGGCCCGGGGCAAGGAAGATGAATGCCCACCGTCGTCGACAGATTCAGGTCGTTCACTGGTGTCTTGACTCTTCAACCACGAGGTCCAGGAGGTGTCGAGGACAGCCTGGAGCTGGATTCAGCGTGTCCCACAAAGTCTGCAGCTGACTGCAGTGTCGGCGACCCGATTAGAGCCAACAAGCCTTGGTAGCAGCAAGTCTCGTGGTGGAATGGAAAAGTCAATGGTGCAGACCAGCAAGGTCTGAGGAACTTACCCAGCGAGGGTAGGTCAGGGCAGGCCTGGAGCAACCAGGGGAGCCCTTTGGTTTCTTTGGAAAGTCTTCTGGGGACCCACAAGCCGGCTGGCAAGGGATCACAAAGACGCCTCAGAAGGATTCACTCAACAGGGGCCCACGGTCACTCGGGATGGTGTAGGCCTCTGATTCTGGGAGGGATCTCTGCTGGAGGCTGGGAACACACGTGGTCCAAAGCACAAGTATGTAGAATGTCGTGAAGGGGTTGCACTCGACAATAGTGCACGGCACCCAGGGTTTGCAGTTCCTCATCGCTCGTGGGGTCCACTTGCCTCAGCTTCGCTGGGGACTCACGATGGCCTTGGAGAAGTCAGGAAATCCTCTTCCTGGGCTGCAGGAACTTTGGGCTCCGGCGGGAGCGGCGTAGTTTGCGACCGTCATTGTCGTTTTTGGTGCCTGCCAAGCAGGGGAGTCACTCCTTGACTCCAAGGGAGATTCTTCAGTCTTCCAAAGGTAGTGGAACGTCGAAAGTCCGGGATTCTTCTTGTAGAGCGTCGCCAAGGGGTATCTAGTTTGCAATGCACAGGTTCCCCCTCTTATACTAAAAGAAAGGGAGGGACTAGCTCTATGACCCCACCTATGGGAGGGTCAGGGGAGTGGGTGGTTACACCTACTTCCCTTTGTCCAGTTTCACGCCAGAGCAGGGGCAGGTAGCCCCTGAGCCGGTTTGAACTGGGGTATGCACAGAGGAGCCTTCTGCTCCCCCATGCAGGACTTCAAAGCACTCTAAGAGTGCACCCACCCAGCCCCAATACACTAAGCCCTGTCTGGGAGGTGGTCACACCCCTTTGGGACAGGATATCTATTGTTGGGCTTCCTCCACTGCGAGTGTTGGTCATCAGCAGGAGGGCAGCCCAGTGTCTGTGACTGGTGGCATCCATTTTGTGATGCCAGGGCTCTGCAGGATTCTACCGCGTTTCCACAGTAGGTACATGTCTATCCCTCTAGAAGGGTGGAATGCTACCCCCGCCGCCAGAACTGGCGGGGGGCTAGTATTCCAAGATGTTTGACACCAAACACGACATGTTTTGATGCAGCCATTCCAAAGTTAGCATTCTACCGCGAGGATATAATGCACTTAAGAGTATATGGTTTAACCGCATCCACAAACAGCCCCAGAGAATGGACTCTGAGAGCTGCAGAGGGGCCCTGCTCAGGCAGAGGCACCCTCTCACATAGGAACCAAGCACCCTGCCCTCAGGATTGATAGGGCCTGCCTTAGGGGTGACTGATAGGTTTAAATGTGTGTGCAGAGGAGATATAGGAAACCTATATCTCAGTGAGGAGTGCTAGCACCACCTCACCCAGGCTGCAGTAGCAGGCCTGTGGTGTCAGATTTAGTCTGCTTCCCAGGGGTGGCATAATACATGCTTCAGCCCCTGGTAGGCCTGTGAAGTACCTATGCCCTTGGTACCTAAGGTACCATATACTAGGGACTCATAAGGTACCACAGTATCCAATCACTAGTGCACCTAGAGTGCACTCCAAGTCATTTAGAGAGAACAGAGAGGCTGGGGCCCTGATTGGCAGGGACCCAGCCAGACAATAGCCAGAAACCAGTGTAAACATCAGAAAAAAAGTGGGGGCAACATAAGAGGCAGATCCTACTCTCCTACAGTCTGCATATAACAGGACAGATCAGGAGGAGTGCAGACAAGACTAGAAGCCAGGCAATGGCAAGAACAAAGAAGCAGGATAAACAAAAGACAGACACAAAAAAGTAGACAGAATAGGAAAATGGAATCAAATAATAATGAAAACAGAAATTAAAGAGCATGCCTGGAAATACAGCAGCAGGATCACAACAGAGCGCAAGTAAACTTAGCAGCAAGGTCAGTTGAGAGGCACTGCACACTGAGCTCTTAGGGCTAAATAGGTGGAAGGTCAGGAGAGGAGCAAAGGTGCAGGGAGAGAGCCAGGTGCATGGAATTAGTAAACCACCAATAAAGGGAAGGCAGGAAGAGAGTATGGATTGGAGACAAGAGAGTGGAAAGTCCAGAAGGCACATATAAAGAGGTTAGGAAGGCCATAGGCTTCAGGGCTCAGTATACAGAATAGAGTACCACCACCAGGACATGATTGATGCAGGGTTTAGAGACAGAAAGGACTACGGGGACCATGATGCATCAGGAAGGTGGTGCAGGAACCATTTTGCCATTTTGTTTTTTGGATTGTGGATTGTGGATTTTTTGCCATTTTTGTTTCTCTTTTGGACTGGGGGGGTCCCTCTGGGTCCCCTCCATGGGGTCAAGGGGGGTCACAGTTCCATAAACTGCACTTCATATCTTTTTTTTTTTAACAACTTCAGGACAGGGGACTAAGGGGCATATTATCAAGGGCAGTTTCGCCGCTTTAGCGGCACTCTTTGCAGCTAAAGCGGCGATATTTTTATCGCCCTATTTACAAGGCGTCGCTAGCATGCATTAGCGCATGTTAGCAGCCAATTTTGTAACGCATCTCATGCCAGCGATAAACATCGCTAATGAGATGCAAAGTAGGCGTTCCTTCAAAAATACAACATGAAAGAGGGCGCTAACACAACACCGCTGTATTAACAAGGCGGCCCCGGTCTAGCTAAGCGATATTAAAAGTCCCGCTAACCGCGGTTATCGCCGGATCCTAACGTCTGGTCAAAACCTGACTTAAGCATGTTTAGTATGGGAGGTGGATTGACAGGTTAAGTCCACACTCCCATATTAACAAGCTTTTCATTAGCGCTGTGAAATCATCGCTTGATTTCACACGCTAATGATGATTGTTGCCGTCTATCGCTGGTTTGTACATCGCCTGTGAGCTAAGCGTTGCTAATACGCCGCTAACACGGCAATGTAATCCAGCGATAGACGGCGATAATCAAATTCGCGCTAAGCGTGATTTGCGATATTCAACGCATGCCGTTGATAATATGCCCCTAAGTTCCTGAGTCCTGTAATGGCTTCCAGCAACATTTTTCTCATGTTGCTGGCAGCCAATCAGATCGGTCGCAGAAGTCAGATTTCTGTGGGAGCGAGATGATCCATGGAGAAAAAGCTCCCCTGAACGCTCTATTTTTTAAATTGTCATTCTCACAAGAGTCTCAGTGACTCTCGCGAGCCCAACTGCCAAAATATACAATTCTTTTTTACCCTTAACATCTAAAATTACTGAATGGATTTACACCAAATCCAAAAAAGTACAATCTGCTGACCTAGATCTAGCTTTCTGACGAATTTGGTGTAATTCCGTTCATCAGTTTTTGTCTTGAAGAAGTCTATGAAAAATGCATGGACATTTTATGTTTTGGGACCCCCTTTTTTCTCGGCTCCCACTGGACTATCACCCCAAAACTTTCCAGGAGGGAGCCGAGGTGGATGAACTTCTTTTTTTGTAAAGTTTCGTGGTGATTTGTCAAATGGGGCCAAAGATATTAGCAAACCTAAAAAACCCTCCATCTATTGGAAAGCAGACCTAACTAAAATGACCTAGTATACAGATGGAAGACTGCACCACCTTTCAAATGGAATAAAGGGTCACAAGGTTAAAGAACTTTCTTCAGCTTTGAAAGCGACACAGCAGTGCTTTTAAATAAACTGGCAAGTTGTTTCCTGAGGCCCACTGAAGGGCTCGAAATACAGAAATAAATCACTGCAGCTCTGCAGGACCCACAGAAGGGTAAGAATTATATCAAACAACACTACAGATACCAGCATCTTTTGAAAAGATTGAACTCACCTGTGCAGCCCACCAGAGGGAAATGGGACTTCATTGCAGGAAAATAAAAGTGCTCTTTGAATTTCTGTGAAGTTGCAAGCAGCCTATGACTAAGGAGCAGAGGGGCTCCGAAATGAGTTAGGCATGACCAATCAGGAATTAACATGCCGGTTCCCTGAAAATAAAGATTTCTGTTGAAATGCCTGCAGTGGAGTGCGTCTTCAAATCAGGACAAACATGGAAGCATATATGTATATATATATATTTAGCTCCTGCTTGTCCCAAACTTGCGAGATGCACTCGAGCTCGATCACGGGCCTCAAGCTGCAGCCCTGCTCAGATGTGGAAACGCTGGCTTGCCGACTCCTTTCGCAGCCGTTGCACCCCTGCCTGACGCGTTTCGAATTTCTTCATCAGAGGCTGGTGGTGGAAGGGAAATGACGCACAGTCCGGTGCTATCAGCTTCCGAAATACATGATCGCGCGCCCCCATTGGGCTGCTCTGTATGAGCCTGCGCGTTGCTTTCTGGAGGCTGTAGTTGTGGAGGGATATAGATATCCCCTTGTACTGTGTGCATTGATGTACTGCTGGTGATTTAAAAGCCCGCCGATGGGCTTCAGCATGCGAGCGTTGCTTAATAACAGCGATCGTGCTCCACTCTTGTGGCCCCCATTTCAGCGGGTGGTGCATCTCGGCGGCCAGGGCGCCGCCTGTATATGTAGCTCCTGCTTGTCCCAAACTTGCGAGATGCACTCAAGCTCGATCACGGGCCTCAAGCTGCAGCCCTGCTCAGATGTGGAAACGCTGGCTTGCCGACTCCTTTCGCAGCCGTTGCACGCCTGCCTGACGCGTTTCGAATTTCTTCATCAGAGGCTGGTGGTGGAAGGGAAATGATGCACAGTCCGGTGCTATCAGCTTCCGAAATACATGATCGCGCGCCCCCATTGGGCTGCTCTGTATGAGCCTGCGCGTTGCTTTCTGGAGGCTGTAGTTGTGGAGAAATATAGATATCCCCTTGTACTGTGTGCATTGATGTACTGCTGGTGATTTAAAAGCCCGCCGATGGGCTTCAGCATGCGAGCGTTGCCTAATAACAGCGATCGTGCTCCACTCTCGTGGCCCCCATTTCAGCGGGTGGTGCATCTCGGCGGCCAGGGCGCCGCCTGTATATGTAGCTCCTGCTTGTCCCAAACTTGCGAGATGCACTCAAGCTCGATCACGGGCCTCAAGCTGCAGCCCTGCTCAGATGTGGAAACGCTGGCTTGCCGACTCCTTTTGCAGCCGTTGCACCCCTGCCTGACGCGTTTCGAATTTCTTCATCAGAGGCTGGTGGTGGAAGGGAAATGATGCACAGTCCGGTGCTATCAGCTTCCGAAATACATGATCGCGCGCCCCCATTGGGCTGCTCTGTAGAGCCTGCGCGTTGCTTTCTGGAGGCTGTAGTTGTGGAGAAATATAGATATCCCCTTGTACTGTGTGCATTGATGTACTGCTGGTGATTTAAAAGCCCGCCGATGGGCTTCAGCATGCGAGCGTTGCCTAATAACAGCGATCGTGCTCCACTCTCGTGGCCCCCATTTCAGCGGGTGGTGCATCTCGGCGGCCAGGGCGCCGCCTGTATATGTAGCTCCTGCTTGTCCCAAACTTGCGAGATGCACTCGAGCTCGATCACGGGCCTCAAGCTGCAGCCCTGCTCAGATGTGGAAACGCTGGCTTGCCGACTCCTTTCGCAGCCGTTGCACCCCTGCCTGACGCGTTTCGAATTTCTTCATCAGAGGCTGGTGGTGGAAGGGAAATGACGCACAGTCCGGTGCTATCAGCTTCCGAAATACATGATTGCGCGCCCCCATTGGGCTGCTCTGTATGAGCATGCGCGTTGCTTTCTGGAGGCTGTAGTTGTGGAGGGATATAGATATCCCCTTGTACTGTGTGCATTGATGTACTGCTGGTGATTTAAAAGCCCGCCGATGGGCTTCAGCATGCGAGCGTTGCCTAATAACAGCGATCGTGCTCCACTCTCGTGGCCCCCATTTCAGCGGGTGGTGCATCTCAGCGGCCAGGGCGCCGCCTGTATATGTAGCTCCTGCTTGTCCCAAACTTGCGAGATGCACTCGAGCTCGATCACGGGCCTCAAGCTGCAGCCCTGCTCAGATGTGGAAACGCTGGCTTGCCGACTCCTTTCGCAGCCATTGCACCCCTGCCTGACGCGTTTCGAATTTCTTCATCAGAGGCTGGTGGTGGAAGGGAAATGACGCACAGTCCGGTGCTATCAGCTTCCAAAATACATGATCGCGCGCCCCCATTGGGCTGCTCTGTATGAGCCTGCGCGTTGCTTTCTGGAGGCTGTAGTTGTGGAGGGATATAGATATCCCCTTGTACTGTGTGCATTGATGTACTGCTGGTGATTTAAAAGCCCGCCGATGGGCTTCAGCATGCGAGCGTTGGCTAATAACAGCGATCGTGCTCCACTCTCGTGGCCCCCATTTCAGCGGGTGGTGCATCTCGGCGGCCAGGGCGGCGCCTGTATATGTAGCTCCTGCTTGTCCCAAACTTGCGAGATGCACTCGAGCTCGATCACGGGCCTCAAGCTGCAGCCCTGCTCAGATGTGGAAACGCTGGCTTGCCGACTCCTTTCGCAGCCGTTGCACCCCTGCCTGACGCGTTTCGAATTTCTTCATCAGAGGCTGGTGGTGGAAGGGAAATGATGCACAGTCCGGTGCTATCAGCTTCCGAAATACATGATCGCGCGCCCCCATTGGGCTGCTCTGTATGAGCCTGCGCGTTGCTTTCTGGAGGCTGTAGTTGTGGAGGGATATAGATATCCCCTTGTACTGTGTGCATTGATGTACTGCTGGTGATTTAAAAGCCCGCCGATGGGCTTCAGCATGCGAGCGTTGCCTAATAACAGCGATCGTGCTCCACTCTAGTGGCCCCCATTTCAGCGGGTGGTGCATCTCGGCGGCCAGGGCGGCGCCTGTATATGTAGCTCCTGCTTGTCCCAAACTTGCGAGATGCACTCGAGCTCGATCACGGGCCTCAAGCTGCAGCCCTGCTCAGATGTGGAAACGCTGGCTTGCCGACTCCTTTCGCAGCCGTTGCACCCCTGCCTGATGCGTTTCGAATTTCTTCATCAGAGGCTGGTGGTGGAAGGGAAATGACGCACAGTCCGGTGCTATCAGCTTCCGAAATACATGATCGCGCGCCCCCATTGGGCTGCTCTGTATGAGCCTGCGCGTTGCTTTCTGGAGGCTGTAGTTGTGGAGGGATATAGATATCCCCTTGTACTGTGTGCATTGATGTACTGCTGGTGATTTAAAAGCCTGCCGATGGGCTTCAGCATGCGAGCGTTGCCTAATAACAGCGATCGTGCTCCACTCTCGTGGCCCCCATTTCAGCGGGTGGTGCATCTCGGCGGCCAGGGCGCCGCCTGTATATGTAGCTCCTGCTTGTCCCAAACTTGCGAGATGCACTCGAGCTCGATCACGGGCCTCAAGCTGCAGCCCTGCTCAGATGTGGAAACGCTGGCTTGCCGACTCCTTCGCAGCCGTTGCACCCCTGCCTGACGCGTTTCGAATTTCTTCATCAGAGGCTGGTGGTGGAAGGGAAATGACGCACAGTCCGGTGCTATCAGCTTCCGAAATACATGATCGCGCGCCCCCATTGGGCTGCTCTGTATGAGCCTGCGCGTTGCTTTCTGGAGGCTGTAGTTGTGGAGGGATATAGATATCCCCTTGTACTGTGTACAGAGCAGCCCAATGGGGGCGCGCGATCATGTATTTCGGAAGCTGATAGCACCGGACTGTGCGTCATTTCCCTTCCACCACCAGCCTCTGATGAAGAAATTCAAACGCGTCAGGCAGGGGTGCAACGGCTGCGAAAGGAGTCGGCAAGCCAGCGTTTCCACATCTGAGCAGGGCTGCAGCTTGAGGCTCATGATCGAGCTCGAGTGCATCTCGCAAGTTTGGGACAAGCAGGAGCTACATATACTGGCGGCGCCCTGGCCGCCGAGATGCACCACCCGCTGAAATGGGTGCCACGAGAGTGGAGCACGATCGCTGTTATTAGGCAACGCTCGCATGCTGAAGCCCATCGGCGGGCTTTTAAATCACCAGCAGTACATCAATGCACACAGTACAAGGGGATATCTATATCCCTCCACAACTACAGCCTCCAGAAAGCAACGCGCAGGCTCATACAGAGCAGCCCAATGGGGGCGCGCAATCATGTATTTCGGAAGCTGATAGCACCGGACAGTGCGTCATTTCCCTTCCACCACCAGCCTCTGATGAAGAAATTCGAAACGCGTCAGGCAGGGGTCCAACGGCTGCGAAAGGAGTCGGCAAGCCAGCGTTTCCACATCTGAGCAGGGCTTCAGCTTGAGGCCCGTGATCGAGCTCGAGTGCATCTCGCAAGTTTGGGACAAGCAGGAGCTACATATATATATATATATATATATATATATATATATATATATATATATATATATATATTTCAATCCAAACGCTCTTGCGCTCAGGATATGCACTCGACGATGCTCCCACCACGTTCATGGTCCTTGCTAGCCTCGTTGCAGCATGCTTCTGCTCTGTCCCACAATGGCAATGATACTCGACGCGTTTCGAGGTGGACGCCTCTTCATCATGAGTTTGCACAGAGGCACGGAAAGCTCACCTGGTGAATCACTCTATTTTATTGAATGAATCTGCCCACAATGGGCCTGGCTTGCAGTAATCGCCGTAATGCATGCTGGTACTTGCAGTTCAGGTCAGTGTTAATGTTAGTCCTAAAGTAGGCTCCGTGCCCCTGTGTACATTGAAAAACTTCGTAATGTCCTAACACTCACCTGAACTGCAAGTACCAGCATGCATTACAGCGATTACTGCAAGCCAGGCCCATTGTGGGCGGATTCATTCAATAAAATAGAGTGATTCACCAGGTGAGCTTTCCGTGCCTCTGTGCAAACTCATGATGAAGAGGTGTCCGCCTCGAAACGCGTCGAGTATCATTGCCAATGTGGGACAGAGCGGAAGCTTGCTGCAACGAGGCTAGCAAGGACCATGAACGTGGTGGGAGCATCGTCGAGTGCATATCCTGAGCGCAAGGGCGTTTGGATTAAAATTTGGAACGCAGCTGCCCGAGCCGCAGTAACAGGAAGTGCACCACTTCAAATGGAAGGGCTGGGGAAGGCAAGATTCCTTTCTGTGGCACGATGTTCCCTTGCTCAAAATAGCGTGCAGCCCCAAAGTGCCAACCTACTATAGGACATTACGAAGGTTTTCAATGTACACAGGGGCACGGAGCCTACTACAGGACTAACACTAACACTCACCTGAACTGCAAGTACCAGCATGCATTACAGCGATTACTGCAAGCCAGGCCCATTGTGGGCGGATTCATTCAATAAAATAGAGTGATTCACCAGGTGAGCTTTCCGTGCCTCTGTGCAAACTCATGATGAAGAGGCGTCCGCCTCGAAACGCGTCGAGTATCTTGCCAATGTGGGAAAGAGCGGAAGTATGCTGCAACGAGGCTAGCAAAGACCATGAACGTGGTGGGAGCATCGTCGAGTGCATATCCTGAGCGCAAGGGCGTTTGGATTGAAATTTGGAATGCGGCTGCCCGAGCCGCGGTAACAGGAAGTGCACCACTTCAAATGGAAGTGCTGGGGAAGGCAATATTCCTTTCTGTGGCACGATGTTCCCTTGCTCAAAATAGCGTGCAGCCCCAAAGTGCCAACCTACTATAGGACATTACGAAGGTTTTTAATGTACACAGGGGCACGGAGCCTACTATAGGACTAACACTAACATTCACCTGAACTGCAAGTACCAGCATGCATTACGGCGATTACTGCAAGCCAGGCCCATTGTGGGCGGATTCATTCAATAAAATAGAGTGATTCACCAGGTGAGCTTTCCGTGCCTCTGTGCAAACTCATGATGAAGAGGCGTCCGCCTCGAAACGCGCCGAGTATCATTGCCAATGTGGGACAGAGCGGAAGCATGCTGCAACGAGGCTAGCAAGGACCATGAACGTGGTGGGAGCATCGTCGAGTGCATATCCTGAGCGCAAGGGCGTTTGGATTGAGATATATATATAATTTTTTTTTTCTATGTTTATGATTGATTTTAAAAATGATGATTTGTGTTGACCCTACCGACATTGACAAAGGTGTGTAGCCGAAACGCGGGTGTTTTTTGTTGTGCGGCTAAAATAAACTAACTAAATACATATCTCCCGGTGTGCATCCTTGACCGGAAAGCGGAGGTCATCGTATGGGAATATATATATATATATGTATATATATATATATATACGTGCTTTAGTGAGAGTTCTTAATTCAGGGCAGAGACCAACAGCATAACGCGTTTCGGCTGTCACGAGCCTTAATCATATGCAGATAAAGATGGAGGCTTGTTCGTTCCTAAAAACATGATTCTAAACAGTGAAGAAGGACCAGGGTGCCCATGCATTGTAATGTTTAAAGGGGTAGAGCAACCATTTATAAAAAAGTTTTTATGAAGTCTGTTGTACAAAGACAGTTAATATTTCATTGGTTTTTGCGCAGGTCAATCCTTTCAAATTCCAACAGCTTCACATTCTCCTTTTCGGCACTGTGTCTATTTATTGTGCACATTTCTCACGGTGATCAGGACCACAACATCCATAATGCATTGCTCTGGCTTTCTTTTCGTTTCCCCAATCCTTCACTGTTTTTAGTTACATAAACTGCTCCCATATGCTTCTTAAATGCCTTTAGAGGATCAAATTGCTTACATGGCTAAAGCATTTGGCTTCAGTCTAATGACACGAGAATGTCGCTCACATCTCAAACTCAGTTCTTGCATAGTTTGTAACTTGCCTCTTTTCTGCTTCCTAGACAGCACGATGTGCAAGGGTAAAATATCCCTACAAACCCTGGCCGATCAGAAGTTTTCCAAGTAAGGGCCAACAGTGGCCCTGCCAGACACACTCCGTCCACATCCTGTTCTTCAGCCGGCGGGCATCCCTTTGCACATATAATCCAAAAGACTGTAGCGCTAGGGATTTCCAGCCTCTCGGGTCGGGCCTGTCAGGGTGCGCCAAACACCAAAATATTCCAAACGAAAAGCACAGACTGCTTTAGTACTGTGTGTGTATATATATATATATATATATATATATATATATATATATATATATATATATATATATATGGCCCTGGGGACCGCCACCTCCCCGGGGCATTTACATTTTAGGGTGGGGGGCCTCGTGGGCCCCCCCAAGCCACCGCCACTTTCCCGGGGCTTTAAATTGTTTTAGGTGGGGGGCCATGCAGGCCCCCCCAAGCCCCGGGGACCACCACCTCCTCGGGCTACATGATTTAAATGCAGGGGGCCATGTGAACGCCACTTCCCCGGGCTTTAAATTGTTTTGGGTGGGGGGGGCCATGCAGGCCCCCCCAAGCCCCGGGGACCACCACCTCCCCGGGGCTACATGATTTAAATGCAGGGGGCCATGTGGCCCCCTGCAGCCCCAGGGACTGCCACCTCCCCGGGGCTACTTCCAAAACTAAAGTGTGGGGGGGCTCGAGCCCCCCCCACACTGCCCTGGGGACCACCACCTCTCCGGGGCATTGAATATGTAAATACGAGGGTCCATAGCGGACCCCCAGCCCTGGGGACCACCACCTCCCTGGGGCTTCAAAGTTGCTGGGAGGGGGGCCACACGGCCCCCCTCCTGGAGCCCTCTATGGCCCTGGGGACCACCACCCCCCAGGGCCAGCTCCTGCAATGTCCCGGGGTGCCCACCCCCGGAACATTGCCATTTGCTATGGCAGGGCCATAGCAAATACTGCTTTGCTTCTTGGAAGTGGGAGCAGGAAACCTGCTCTTGCTTCCAAGAAGCAAAGCAGAATTGCTTTTGGGCAAGGGGAGGGGGTCCCCGGGGCCAGAAGTGGCCGCTCCCAGGAAAATAAAAAATATTTTAAAAAACGAGGCCAGGTCCCGGGGGATGGTGTCCCCGGGCCAATAGTGGCCCAGGGAAGGGGGGCCATGCGGCCCCTTGCCGTTTAAAAAAAAAAAAAAAAAAAATGCTCAGGCCCTGGGGGATGGGGTCCCCAGGGCCCAAAAAATACTAAAAGAAGGGGGGCCACACAGCCCCTTCTAAAAATATAAAAAAAGGAAAAGCTGGCATCTCGCCGGAGGCCCCGCCCCCTCCCTCCACCACTGTGCAAACGCGCCTCCTGGCGCATTCTGAATTGGGGGATTAAGTCCCCTTCAATCCTAAGGGTTCTTAGGGGCCAACTAGACCACCAGGTACCTCTAGTAATCCCTACACAGTAGGATTACTGAGAGGTGGTGCGAGGCCAGGCTCCTTTTTACACCATTCTGCAAACGTGCCTCTTGGCGCACTGCTGGTGCGGCGATGAGGTCCTCTTGTGTCCTTAGCACCTCAGGACACAAGTGGACTTCATCCCCCAAGCAGCAGTGCACCAGGAGGTGCGTTTGCAGAGTGGTGTAAAAAGAGGGCATGGCCTCAGACCACTCTCAGCAATCCAGCTCTGTGGGGCTTACTAGAGGTACCTGGTGGGCTAGTTGGCCCCCAGGGACCCTCTGGAGGCAAGGGGACTTCATCCCCCAACCAAGAGCGCGCCAGGAGGCTCGTTTGCAGAGTGGTAGACAAAGGGGGCATGGCCTGTGTCCACCTATCAGCAATCCCACTATCTGGGGCATACTGGAGGTATCAGGTAGGCTATTTGGCCCCTAAGGACCCCCAGCAGTGAAGTGGACTTTAATCCCCATCCAAGAGCGCGCCAGGGAGCGGGTTTGCAGAGTGGTGGGGAAAGGGGGCGTGGCCTGCTATGAGAACTTAGCAATGCTGTTGTGTGGGACTTACTGGAGGTAATAGGAGGGATAGTTGGCCCCCAAGGTTGTCCTTGGGGGCCAACTACCCCTCCTGATACCTCCACTAAGTCCAACACAGTGGGATTGCTAAGAGGTCTTTGGAGGCCACATCCCCCCTTTCTCCACCACTCTGCAAACGCACCTCCTGGCACAGTACTGGTTGGGGGATGAAGTCCACTTTACTTCTGAGGGACTTTGGGGGCCAAGAAGCCCTCCTGGTGCCTCCTGTAAGTCCTACGCAGCGGAATTCCTGAGCGCTGGTTGGAGGCCCAGCCCCCTTTCTCCACCACTCTGCAAAAGTGACTACCAGTTAAAGAAGCATTTGTAATTTAATAGGTCTCGCATTTGCAAGAGTTAGAGTTATTGGGGTTGTAAATGTAGAAGTTTTTTACTAATGTTTTTGGGAGTGGAGTGGATGTACGTTGTGTGTAATGGAATTATGTGGTATGTTGTGCAGTGAAATTATGTGGATAGAAAGAATGTGGTATTAAGTGTATAGGAATTATATAGAGTGGGAATCTGTGTTATGGAGAGCAATTATGTGGTATGGTAGTCTGTGTTGTGGAGTGGTAACCTCAGGTTTAGTCTTCCGCATTTCCATAGAAGCTAAACTATGAACTCAATGAGACCAAAAAAAGAAGGAATCACCGAGGAGCACTTCTGGACCTAGTCAGAGGTATGAGCAGGGCCAATGGAATTGTGTGACTGTTTGGCTGCACCAACTTTCGCACAGTTATACATTTTCCGCATTAGCCACATAATCCATCATCTGCTGCCTAATCTGCAGATTTGAACAAAAAAGCCTTGTTTCTATCTCAAACGTTACCAAAAATGCAGCGACAAGTGTTACAGCATGGTGGAAGGTCCTTTGTACACCTAGAATGGTCACCTGTTACTTATTGCTAAATGTGGGTATTAAATTGGTACTAATGGTGTGCAAGCCACTCTTGCTTCTTTCTGCGCCTCTCTTGCCTCTTTCTGCATTTCTGGTGCTTCTTTCTGCACCTTTCTTTCTTTTTCTGCACTTCTCTTGCCTCTTTCTGCACATCTCTTTTACTTTCTGCACCTCTTTTGCCTCTTTCTGCACCTCTGTTGCCTCTTTCTGCACCTCACTTGCTTCTTTCTGTACCTCTCTTGCTTCTTTCTGCACCCCTTGTGCCTCTTTCTGCATCCCTCTTGGCTCTTTCTGCAATCCTCTTGCCTCTTTCTGCACCTCTGTTCATTCTTTCTGCACTTCTTTTGTTACTTTCTGCACCTCTCTTGCTTCTTTCTGCACCCCTCTTGCCTCTTTCTCCATCCCTCTTCCCTCTTTCTGCACCTCTGTTTCTTCTTTCTGCACCTCTCTTCTCTCTTTCTCCACCCCTCTTCCCTCTTTCTGCACCTCTGTTGCTTCTTTCTGCACCTCTCCTGCTTCTTTGTGTACCTCTCGTGCCTCTTTCTGCACCCCTCTTCCCTCTTTTTGCACCCCTCTTGCCTCTTTCTGCACCTCTGTGAGAAGTTGGCCTGGTATATGCTGTTCACTAATTAAAGTGGACACCTTGCACCTGGGCAAATCGACTCTTATGGTAGATAGGTTTAAGACAACCTTTTAAAGAAAGCTATCCTAGTGGTAGCTGTGGAGAGCAGCCTTCAGGCTAAGTCTCGGAGGAATGTAAAGCAGCTTGTTTTACCATATAATCTCTTGAATCACCAAATGAAAAGACACCACACAGGTATATATATCAAATATATATGTATTTATTTCTAAATAACTCTCTACTAATCTCTTTATGAGATTAGAAGACAAACATATGCACAAATCAACGTTTCACAATAAGTTAAGCACAAAATATGGCTGGGGCCCTAGGGGCGTACCAGACCATATACTAAGTAAGAGACTTAGAAACAACGACTTGCAGGGAGACAAGGCCTAGGGCCTTCAGAAGTGCAGGGGCCTCACGAAACCACCCAAGGCAGGTAAGTAAAGGACCCACGGGGGACGCGTGCAGTGTGGATACACAGGCGCGGATCGCCGTTAACTTCAATGGGGCAAGTCGCGGTTGGAAATTAAGAGTTCTAGGAGACTTCGGGAGAACCTACAAGCAAGTCACTTACAGGGTAAGTAGTTCTAGGGCCCACACCCACAGGAGCACCGTAGTGCTGGAGTTACCTCACCCAGGGAAGCCGGGTGCACAGGTGTCCTTTGGTGTGGGGTCGCGGCGTCGTTTTCAATGGCGAACAAAGAAGACTTGCTGCTTGCGGGAGCTGAAGAAGTGTCCGGTGGAATCCAAGCCTGGATTCTGAAGAAGGATGACCTGAAAGCAGAGGGGACAGTGTTCAAAGTCACTTGGCAGTGACCCGGGGCAAGGAAGATGGATGCCCACCGTCGTCGGTCGCTTCAGGTCGGTTGCAGGTGCCTTGACTCTTCAGCCACGTGGTCCAGGAGGCGTCGACGACGACCAGGAGCTGGATTCGGTGTGTACCTTGACGTCTGCAGCTGACTGCGGTGTCGGCAACTCGATCGAAGCCAACAAGCCTTGGCAGCTGCAAGTCTCGGGGAGATGAAGAAAAGTCGATGGCGCAGACCAGCAAGGTCTGAGAAACTCACCCAGCGAGGGTAAGTCAGGGCAGGCCTGGAGCAACCAGAGGAACCCTTTGGTTTTGTTAAGAAGTCTTCTGGGGACCCACAAGCCAGCGGGCAAGGGATCGTGAAGACACCTCGGGCAGAATCACTCAACAGGGGCCCACGGTCACTCGGGACGGTGTAGGCCTCTGATCTTCGGAGGGATTCCTGCTGGAGGTCGGGATCACACGTGGTCCAAAGCACAGATTCGTAGAACGTTGTGAAAGGGTTGCACTCGACAATAGTGCACGGTACCCAGGGGTCGCGGTTCCTCGTCACTCGTGGGGTCCACTTGCCTCAGCTTCGCTGGGGACTCACGATGGCCTTGGAGAAGTCAGGAAATCCACTTCTTGGGCTGCAGGGACTTCGGACTCCGGCGGGAGCGGCGTAGTTTGCGACCGTCGTTGTCGTATTCGGTGCCTGCCAAGCAGGGGAGTCACTCCTTGACTCCAAGGGAGATTCTTCTGTCTTCCAAAGGTAGTGGAACGTCGAAGGGCCAGGATTCTTCTGTAGAGCGTCGTCCAGGAGTTATCTGCTTTGCAATGGCCAGGTTCCCCCTCTTATACTAAAAGAGGGGATGGACTAGCTCTCTGACCCCACCTATGGGAGGGTCAAGGGAGGGGTGGCTACACCCACTTCCCTTTGTCCAGTTTCGCGCCAGAGCAGGGGCAGGTAGCCCCTGAGCCGGTTTGAACTGGCATATGCACAGAGGAGCCTTCTGCTCCCCCAGTGCAGGACTTCAAAGCACTCTAAGAGTGCACCCACCCAGCCCCAATACACTAAACCCTGTCTGGGAGGTGGTTACACCTCCCTGTGACAGGATGCCTATTGTTGGGCTTCCTCCACTGTGAGTTTCGGTCATCAGCAGGAGGGCAGCCCAGTGTCTGTGACTGGTGGCATCCATTTTGTGATGCCAGGGCTCTTCAGGATTCTACCGCGTTTCCACAGCAGGTACATGTCTTATCCCTCTAGAAGGGTGGAATGCTACCCCGCCACCAGGATTGGCGGGGGTAGTATTCCAAGATGTTTGACACCAAACACGACATGTTTTGATGCAGCCATTCCAAAGTTAGCATTTTACCGCGAGGATATAATGCACTTAAGAGTATATGGTTTAACCGCATCCACAAACAGCCCCAGAGAATAGACTCTGAGAGCTGCAGAGGGGCCCTGCTCAGGCAGAGGCACCCCCTCACATAGAAGCCAAGCACCCTGCCCTCAGGATTGATAGGGCCTGCCTTAGGGGTGACTGATAGGTTTATATGTGTGTGCAGGAGAGATATAGGAAACCTATATCTCAGTGAGGGGTGCTAGCACCACCTCACCCAGGCTGCAGTAGCAGGCCTGTGGTGTCAGATTTAGACTGCTTCCCAGGGGTGGCATAATACATGCTGCAGCCCCTGGTAGGCCTGTGAAGTACCTATGCCCTTGGTACCTAAGGTACCATATACTAGGGACTCATGAGGCACCACAGTATCCAATCACTAGTGCAC
The DNA here is from genome assembly GCA_963921515.1 of Calotriton arnoldi. Lineage (NCBI taxonomy): Eukaryota > Metazoa > Chordata > Amphibia > Caudata > Salamandridae > Calotriton > Calotriton arnoldi. Next base: position 136,665 of record CAWUFW010019871.1, read on the forward strand.
CTAGAGTGCACTCCATGTCGTTTAGAGAGAGCAGATAGACTGGGGCCCTGAATAGCAGGGTCCCAGTCCAACTAAGTCATAAACCAGCAAAACACCAGGAAAAAAGTGGGGGCAACCATATAGTCAGATTCCACCTTCCTACATAACCCCCCCAAACGAAAGGAGATAAGGCTAACCTTGACCAGTTGAGCCTTTATTGATTAAGTGGTCATATAAGGAAGCACCTGCACTAGCATGGTTGCCCCCTGTCTTATGGTCCACTAAGCAATCCCTCACCCTAAGGGTATGAGAGGGTCTCCACCATGGGGAATCACTACCTCTGGTGTGCTTTGGTAAAGTACAAGGCTGGTGGGGTGTCTGAGTAGGGAAGTGAGGCCCTAGGAAGGTTGGCCTCAGCTTCCTCAGATCACTGGTCACCATGTATGCCTGTCTTTCCATGACTGAGTTGCACTTTGCTCTAAGGGTCAACCTTTGACTGCCTACAGCTGGGGGTTGGGTCCCTTTGGATGGAACACTGGAGGGACATGGCATGTTTGGAACCTTTTGGTCCCAGGTTTGCCCTTGCCTAACAGAGTCCTTCTGGGGAGGTCCCTACATAAAGGTATGGGGGATCCCTCAGTGGGTTGAGGAATTTTCACCTGGCTAGGGCTACTAGACTGGGTGCCCCTAATCTGCTGATGGGGGGTTCCTCTGGACAGGGGGCCCTGGGGGGTCCACTGACCTCCCTGACCTCTGCAGCCCTGGGTTGCCTGAGGCAGGGTAGAAGGGGCAGTTTACCTGCTCCAGACTGGGTACCACCTTGGAAGGGTCCTCTGCCATCAGGGGTGGGGCCAGGCCAGGCCTGACTACCTCTGTGGCAGTTCCTTCACTAGGGGGAGGGTCAGTTCCCTGAGGAGGCTGACCCTTACCTACTGTCTGGAGGGAAGAAGACTTTTCTTCAACCCTTGTGCTCTCTTCTGGGGAGAGTGGGCCATTCTTCCAGGCTCCATCTCTCCAAAATCTTGGGCTGGGGCTGTGGCCATCACAACCCCACTAACCTTTACAGGGACACCCAACATCCTCAGATGGGTTTGGTGTTCAATTTCAGCCCAGGCCGAAATTTCCAGATCATTGCCCATCAGGCAATCTACAGGTAAGGTTGGGGACACTGCCACTCTTTTTGGGCCTGTGACCCCCTCCCAGCTGAGATTGACTATGGCCATGGGGTGCTCTGTTCTGACACCATCAATGTTGGTCACCTGGTATTTAAACTCAGGTAAAAGCTGGTGAGGGGGACTAGTTTCCCTGCCACCATGGTGACACTAGCCCCTGTGTCCCTAAATGCCACAGCTTTCTGACCATTAATTATTGGCTCCAGTCTGTACCTGCCCAATGCTGTGGGACCCACGGTAAAGGTGGCAAATCCTATACCACCATCAGAATCTGAGGAGTCTGTTGAGGGGTCCTGTCTGAACTAGGGCCCACCTCTGTTCCTCTTGCAAAAGCACCTAACTTTTTGGGTGCACTACTCCCAACTGGAGGATTACTACTGGTAGTACCAGGAGGGGTGGTAGTAGTTGTTGGAGGAACATTTTCTTTATTGCCAATCCTGGGACAACTGGGATCAGATTTCCAGTGCCCAGGCTTTTTACAGACATGGCAATAGGGTTTCTTTTCAGGAGAGGAAGGAGTTTGGGACCCACCCCCAGAAGAGGACTTTTGGGGCCCTGTAGTGGACTTATCCTTAGATTTATCCCCACCTTTCTCTTGGGACTTGGTAGAATCTTTCTTGTGGTCACCACCCTGATTCTTAGGCCTTACTCTGGTTCTGACCCATTTGTCTGCCTTCTTTCCCAATTCTTGGGGAGAGGTCAGATCAGAGTCCACCAGGTACTGGTGTAAAAGCTGGTTTTGACAATTATTAAGGATCTGTTCTCTCATCATTAGATTATAAAATCCTTTGAAATCAGTAACCCTACTGCCAACCAGCCAACCCTCCAGAGCCTTGGATGCACAATCTACAAAGTCTGTCCAGTCCTGAGTCTGTGCCTTCTGGGTATCTCTGAACTTCAACCTGTACTCCTCAGTGGTTAAGCCAAACCCATCTATCAGTGCACTCTTCAGGACCTCATAATCATCAGCATCCTCCTCTCTAACAGTGAGGAGCTTGTCTCTTCCTTTATCTGAAAAGGAGAGCCACAAGATTGCTGCCCACTGCTTTTGGGGGACCTGCTGTACTCTACAGGCCCTCTCCATAGCAGTTATCCACTTGTGGATATCATCCCCACTCTGGTAGGGAGGAACAACCTTGCTCAGGTTCCTATGGTCAGGAATATATTCTCTGCCTCTAGGGACACTGCTGCTGCCACCAGGGGTTCTAACCCCTCTTTTCTAGAAGCTCTCTGGATCTCCAGGGCTTCCCTATCCAGTGCCAACTGCTTGGTTCTGAGGGCCACTTTGGCTTCCTCACACTGGAGCAGTTTGCACCTTCTCTCAGAGGAGGTCTCTCTTAAGGAAAAGTATGAGCTCCTCTGCTGGATCAAATTCTCTGCCAGAGTGATAAGAGTGGTCAGATTCCCTGGAAGGGGATCTGTGCCTCTCCTCCTCTCTGTCAGTTCTCTTAGGGAGAATTCCTCTGTCCTTTTCAGGCCCCTTGAAGCCTGGCCCTTCAATCACAGAGTCTTGGTCATTCTGATTTTCATCATCTGACCCAGATACTATGACTGACCCACCCACTGATTCAAACCCTTTAGCTCCTAGAGCCAATCTAAGGTCATCTGCTGTCAGCAGATCTATCAGGTGTAGTGTTGAGGGACTCTGTCCTAGCCTCAGGTGTCTGACAACACACATGGCTCTCAAGTCAGAGAAAGCCATGTCCTTATACTGAGGCTGAGTGGATCCACTGGGTCCACCCTTTAAGGACATTCTAGTGTTGTGCAGTGTTGTACTACCTACACTAGTTTGTGGCCTACTGATCCTAGCTTGAGCTGTGGAAAGGGTGTGCTATCCCTTGGCACACAGCTCTAAGTTCAGTAGAACTTATTGATACTAAGCTTGACTTTATATGTACCTTGAGTACCTATAATGGTTTTCAGTTAGTAATTCAAATAGAGATTTTCTGGTAAAACAATGGCAAGCTGGAATCCCACACGCTGCCCACCAATGTGAGAAGTTGGCCTGGTATATGCTGTTCACTAATTAAAGTGGACACCTTGCACCAGGGCAAATCGACTCTTATGGTAGATAGGTTTAAGACAACCTTTTAAAGAAAGCTATCCTAGTGGTAGCTGTGGAGAGCAGCCTTCAGGCTAAGTCTCGGAGGAATGTAAAGCAGCTTGTTTTACCATATAATCTCTTGAATCACCAAATGAAAAGACACCACACAGGTATATATATCAAATATATATGTATTTATTTCTAAATAACTCTCTACTAATCTCTTTATGAGATTAGAAGACAAACATATGCACAAATCAACGTTTCACAATAAGTTAAGCACAAAATATGGCTGGGGCCCTAGGGGCGTACCAGACCATATACTAAGTAAGAGACTTAGAAACAACGACTTGCAGGGAGACAAGGCCTAGGGCCTTCAGAAGTGCAGGGGCCTCACGAAACCACCCAAGGCAGGTAAGTAAAGGACCCACGGGGGACGCGTGCAGTGTGGATAGACAGGCGCGGATCGCCGTTAACTTCAATGGGGCAAGTCGCGGTTGGAAATAAAGAGTTCTAGGAGACTTCGGGAGAACCTACAAGCAAGTCACTTACAGGGTAAGTAGTTCTAGGGCCCACACCCACAGGAGCACCGTAGTGCTGGAGTTACCTCACCCAGGGAAGCCGGGTGCACAGGTGTCCTTTGGTGTCGGGTCGCGGCGTCGTTTTCAATGGCGAACAAAGAAGACTTGCTGCTTGCGGGAGCTGAAGAAGTGTCCGGTGGAATCCAAGCCTGGATTCTGAAGAAGGATGACCTGAAAGCAGAGGGGACAGTGTTCAAAGTCACTTGGCAGTGACCCGGGGCAAGGAAGATGGATGCCCACCGTCGTCGGTCGCTTCAGGTCGGTTGCAGGTGCCTTGACTCTTCAGCCACGTGGTCCAGGAGGCGTCGACGATGACCAGGAGCTGGATTCGGTGTGTCCCTTGACGTCTGCAGCTGACTGCGGTGTCGGCAACTCGATCGGAGCCAACAAGCCTTGGCAGCCGCAAGTCTCGGGGAGATGAAGAAAGTCGATGGTGCAGACCAGCAAGGTCTGAGGAACTCACCCAGCGAGGGTAAGTCAGGGCAGGCCTGGAGCAACCAGGGAAGCCCTTTGGTTTTGTTAAGAAGTCTTCTGGGGACCCACAAGCCAGCGGGCAAGGGATCGCGAAGACACCTCGGGCAGAATCACTCAACAGGGGCCCACGGTCACTCGAGACGGTGTAGGCCTCTGATCTTCGGAGGGATTCCTGCTGGAGGGCGGGACCACACGTGGTCCAAAGCATAGGTTCGTAGAACGTTGTGAAGGGGTTGCACTCGACAATAGTGCACGGTACCCAGGGGTCACGGTTCCTCGTCACTCGTGGGGTCCACTTGCCTCAGCTTCGCTGGGGACTCACGATGGCCTTGGAAAAGTCAGGAAATCCACTTCTTGGGCTGCAGGGACTTCGGACTCCGGCGGGAGCGGCGTAGTTTGCGACCGTCGTTGTCGTATTCGGTGCCTGCCAAGCAGGGGAGTCACTCCTTGACTCCAAGGGAGATTCTTCTGTCTTCCAAAGGTAGTGGAACGTCGAAGGGCCAGGATTCTTCTGTAGAGCGTCGTCCAGGAGTTATCTGCTTTGCAATGGCCAGGTTCCCCCTCTTATACTAAAAAGAGGGGATGGACTAGCTCTCTGACCCCACCTATGGGAGGGTCAAGGGAGGGGGTGGCTACACCCACTTCCCTTTGTCCAGTTTCGCGCCAGAGCAGGGGCAGGTAGCCCCTGAGCCGGTTTGAACTGGCATATGCACAGAGGAGCCTTCTGCTCCCCAGTGCAGGACTTCAAAGCACTCTAAGAGTGCACCCACCCAGCCCCAATACACTAAACCCTGTCTGGGAGGTGGTTACACCTCCCTGTGACAGGATGCCTATTGTTGGGCTTCCTCCACTGTGAGTTTCGGTCATCAGCAGGAGGGCAGCCCAGTGTCTGTGACTGGTGGCATCCATTTTGTGATGCCAGGGCTCTTCAGGATTCTACCGCGTTTCCACAGCAGGTACATCTCTTATCCCTCTAGAAGGGTGGAATGCTACCCCCGCCACCAGGATTGGCGGGGGGGGGTAGTATTCCAAGATGTTTGACACCAAACACGACATGTTTTGATGCAGCCATTCCAAAGTTAGCATTTTACCGCGAGGATATAATGCACTTAAGAGTATATGGTTTAACCGCATCCACAAACAGCCCCAGAGAATAGACTCTGAGAGCTGCAGAGGGGCCCTGCTCAGGCAGAGGCACCCCCTCACACAGAAGCCAAGCACCCTGCCCTCAGGATTGATAGTGCCTGCCTTAGGGGTGACTGATAGGTTTATATGTGTGTGCAGGAGAGATATAGGAAACCTATATCTCAGTGAGGGGTGCTAGCACCACCTCACCCAGGCTGCAGTAGCAGGCCTGTGGTGTCAGATTTAGACTGCTTCCCAGGGGTGGCAAAATACATGCTGCAGCCCCTGGTAGGCCTGTGAAGTACCTATGCCCTTGGTACCTAAGGTACCATATACTAGGGACTCATGAGGCACCACAGTATCCAATCACTAGTGCACCTAGAGTGCACTCCATGTCGCTTAGAGAGAGCAGATAGACTGGGGCCCTGAATAGCAGGGTCCCAGTCCAACTAAGTCATAAACCAGCAAAACACCAGGAAAAAAGTGGGGGCAACCATATAGTCAGATTCCACCTTCCTACAACCTCTGTCACATTTTCTGCACTACTCTTGCCTCTTTCTGTACCTCTCTTGCTTCTTTCTGCACCACATGTGCTTCTTTCTGCACCCCTCTTCCATCTTTCTGCATGCCTCTTCCCTCTTTCTGCACCCCTGTTCCTTGTTTCTGCTCTTCTTTTGTTTCTTTCTGCACCTCTCTTGCTTCTTTCTGCACCCCTCTCGCACACTTTCTCCACCCCTGTTCCCCCTTTTAGCATCTCTGTTGCTTCTTTCTGCACTTCTCTTGCCTCTTTTTCCACCCCTAATCCCTCTTTCTGCACCTCTATTGCTTCTTTCTGCACTTCTCTTGCTTCTTTCTGCACCTCTGTCCCTTCTTTCTGCAACCCTTGTGTCTCTTTCTGCACCCCTCTTCCCTCTTTCTGCTCCCCTCTTGCCTGTTTCTGCACCTCTGTTCCATCTTTCTGCACTTCTTTTTTTTCTTTCTGCAACTTTCTTGCTTCTTTCTGCACCCCTCTTGCCTCTTTTTCCATCCCTCTTTCTGCACCTCTGCTGCTTCTTTCTGCACCCCTCTTCCCTCATTCTGCACCTCTGTTGCTTCTTTCTACACTCCTCTTGCTTCTTTCTGCACCCCTCGTGCCTCTTTCTGCAACCATTTTCCCTCTTTCTGCACCTTTCTTGCCTCTTCCTGCACCTTTGTTCCTTCTTTCTGCACTTCTTTTGTTTCTTTCTACAGCTCTCTTGCTTCTTTCTACACCCCCTTGCCTCTTTCTCCACCCCTCTTCCCTCTTTCTGCGCCCCTGTTGCCTCTTTCTGCACCTCTGTTCCTTTTTTCTGCACTTCTTTTGTTTCTTTCTGCACATCTCTTGCTTCTTTCTGCACCCCTCGTGCCTCTTTCTGCACCCCTTTTCCCTCTTTTTTCACCTCTGTTCCTTCTTTCTGCACTTCTTTTGTTTCTTTCTGCACCCTTCTTCCCTTTTTTGCATCCCTCTTGCCTCTTTCTGCCATGCTCTTGTCATTTTCTGCACCTCTCTTGCCTCTTTCTGCACCTCACTTGCCTCTTTCTGCACTTCTCTTGCTTCTTTCTACACCTCTATTGCTTCTTTCAGCAATTCTCTTGCCTCTTTCTGCACTTCTCTTGCTTGTTTCTGCACCTCTCTTGCGTTTTTCTGCACCTCTGTTGCATCTTTCTGCACCTCTCTTGCCTCTTTCTGCACCTCACTTGAATCTTTCTGCACTTCTCTTGCTTCTTTCTGCACCTCTGTTGCTTCTTTCTGCACCCCTCTTGCCTCTTTCTGCAACCCTCTTCCCTCTTTCTGCACCTCTCTTGCCTCAGTCTGCCTACCTGGTCCCTCTTTCTGCACTCCTTTTGCCTCTGTGTGCAACTCTCTTGCCTCTTTCTGCAGTTCTCTTGCCTCCTTCTGCACCTCACTTGCCTCTTTCTTCAACTCTCTTACCTCTTTCTGCAGTTCTCTTGCCTCCTTCTGCACCTCTCTTGCCTCTTTCAACACTTCTCTTGCCTGTTTCTGCACCCCTCTTGCCTCTTTCTGCACCTCTCTTGCCACTTTCTGCACCTCACTTGCTTCTGTTTGCACCCCTTTTGCCTGTTTCTGCACCCCTCTTCCCTCTTTGTGCAACTCTCTTGCCTCTTTCTACTCCTCTCTTGCCTCTTTCTGCACCCCTCTTGCCTCTTTCTCCATCCCTCTTCCCTCTTTCTGCACCTCTGTTTCTTCTTTCTGAACCTCTCTTGTCTCTTTCTCCACCCCTCTTTCTGCACCTCTGTTGCTTTTTTCTGCACCTCTCCTGCTTCTTTGTGCACCCCTCGTGCCTCTTTCTGCACCCCTCTTCCCTCTTTTTGCACCCCTCTTGCCTCTTTCTGCACCTCTGTCGCATCTTTCTGCACTACTCTTGCTTCTTTCTGTACCTCTCTTGCTTCTTTCTGCACCACTTGTGCTTCTTTCTGCACCCCTCTTCCGTCTTTCTGCATGCCTCTTGCCTCTTTCTGCACCCCTGTTCCTTGTTTCTGCTCTTCTTTTGTTTCTTTCTGCACCTCTCTTGCTTCTTTCTGCACCCCTCTCGCACACTTTCTCCACCCCTGTTCCCCCTTTTAGCATCTCTGTTGCTTCTTTCTGCACTTCTCTTGCCTCTTTTTCTACCCCTAATCCCTCTTTCTGCACCTCTGTTGCTTCTTTCTGCACTTCTCTTGCTTCTTTCTGCACCTCTGTCCCTTCTTTCTGCAACCCTTGTGCCTCTTTCTGCACCCCTCTTCCCTCTTTCTGCTCCCCTCTTGCCTCTTTCTGCACCTCTGTTCCTTCTTTCTGCACTTCTTTTGTTTCTTTCTGTAACTTTCTTGCTTCTTTCTGCACCCCTCTTGCCTCTTTTTCCATCCCTCTTTCTGCACCTCTGTTGCTTCTTTCTGCACCTCTCTTGCCCCTTTCTACACCCCTCTTCCCTCATTCTGCACCTCTGTTGCTTCTTTCTACACTCCTCTTGCTTCTTTCTGCACCCCTCGTGCCTCTTTCTGCATCCATTTTCCCTCTTTCTGCACCTTTCTTGCCTCTCCCTGTACCTTTGTTCCTTCTTTCTGCACTTCTTTTGTTTCTTTCTACAGCTCTCCTGCTTCTTTCTATACCCCCTTGCCTCTTTCTCCACCCCTCTTCCCTCTTTCTGCGCCCCTGTTGCCTCTTTCTGCACCTCTGTTCCTTTTTTCTGCACTTCTTTTGTTTCTTTCTGCACATCTCTTGCTTCTTTCTGCACCCCTCGTGCCTCTTTCTGAACCCCTCTTCCCTCTTTTTTCACCTCTGTTCCTTCTTTCTGCACTTCTTTTGTTTATTTCTGCACCCTTCTTCCCTTTTTTGCATCCCTCTTGCCTCTTTCTGCAGTTCTCTTGTCATTTTCTGCACCTCTCTTGCCTCTTTCTGCACCTCACTTGCCTCTTTCTGCACTTCTCTTGCTTCTTTCTACACCTCTATTGCTTCTTTCAGCAATTCTCTTGCCTCTTTCTGCACTTCTCTTGTTTGTTTCTGCACCTCTCTTGCGTCTTTCTGAACCTCTCTTGCCTCTTTCTGCACCTCTCTTGCCTCTTTCTGCATTTCACTTGAATCTTTCTGCACTTCTCTTGCTTCTTTCTGCACGTCTGTTGCTTCTTTCTGCACCTCTCTTGCCTCTTTCTGCAACCCTCTTCCCTCTTTCTGCACCTCTCTTGCCTCAGTCTGCCTACCTGTTCCCTCTTTCTGCACTCCTTTTGCCTCTGTGTGCAACTCTCTTGCCTCTTTCTGCAGTTCTCTTGCCTCCTTCTGCACCTCACTTGCCTCTTTCTTCAACTCTCTTACCTCTTTCTGCAGTTCTCGTGCCTCCTTCTGCACCTCTCTTGCCTTTTTCAACACTTCTCTTGCCTGTTTCTGCACCCCTCTTGCCTCTTTCTGCACCTCTCTTGCCACTTTCTGCACCTCACTTGCTTCTGTCTGCACCCCTTTTGCCTGTTTCTGCACCCCTCTTCCCTCTTTGTGCAACTCTCTTGCCTCTTTCTACTCCTCTCTTGCCTCTTTCTGCACCCCTTTTGTCTCTTTCTGTACTTCTCTTGCCTCTGTGTGCACCCCTGTTCCCTCTTTGTGCACCTCTTTTGCCTGTTTCTGCAACTCTCTTGCCTCTTTCTACACTTTTCTTGTCTCTTTCTGCACCTCTGCTGCCTCTTTCTGAACTTCTCTTGCCTCTTTCTGCATCTCTCTTGCTTCTTTCTGCACCTCTATTGCTTCTTTGTGCACCTCTCGTGCCTCTTTCTGCACCCCTCTTCCCTCTATTTGCACCCCTCTTCCCGCTTTCTGCATCTCTGTTGCTTCTTTCTGCACTTATCCTGCATCTTTCTGTACCTCTCTTGCTTCTTTCTGCACCCCTTGTGCCTCTTGCTGCACCCCTCTTCTCTTTCTGCACTCCTCCTGCATCTTTCTGCACTTCTGTTCCTTCTTTCTGCACTTCTTTTGTTACTTTCTGCGCATCTCTTGCTTCTTTCTGCACCCCTCTTACCTCTTTCTGTACCTCTCTTGCCACTTTCTGCACCTCACTTGCTTCTGTCTGCACCCTTTTGCCTGTTTCTGCACCCCTCTTCCCTCTTTGTGCAACTCTCTTGCCTCTTTCTACACCTCTCTTCCCTCTTTCTGCACCACTCTTGTCTCTTTCTGCACCTCTCTTGTCTCTTTCTGCACCCTTCGTGCCTCTTTCAGCACCTCTGTTGCTTCTTTCTGCAGTTCTCTTCCTTCTTTCTGCACCCCTCCTGCCTCTTTCTTGACCCCTTTTGCCTCTTTGTGCACCTCTCCTAACCCTTTCTGCACCCCTATTGCCTCTTTTTGCACCTCTGTTGGTTCTTTCTGCACCTCTTTTGCTTCGTTCTGCACTTAACTTTACCTCTTTCTGTACCCCTCTTGCCTCTTTCTGCACCTCTGTTAGTTCTTTCTGCATTGCTCTTGCTTCTTCCTGCACCTCTGTTCCAAATTTCTGCATCCTTCTTGTCTTTTTCTGCACCCCTCTTCCCTCTTTCTGCACCTCTCTTGCATCAGTCTGCCCACCTGATCCCTCTTTCTGCACCCCTTTTGCCTGTTTCTGCTACTCTCTTGCCTCTTTCTGCAGTTCTCTTGCCTCCTTCTGCACCTCACTTGCCTCTTTTTGCACCTCTATTTGTTATTTTGCACTGCTCTTGCTTCTTTCTGCACCTCTCTTGCAGATTTCTGCACCCCTCTTGCCTCTTTCTGTACCACTCTTACCTGTTTCTGCACCTCTCCTTGTAGTTTCTGTACAGCTCTTGTTTCTTTCTGCACCTGTCTTGCAAATTTCTGCACCCCTCTTGCCTCTTTCGGCACCCCTCTTCCCTCTTTCTGCACCTCTCTTGCCTCTGTCTGCAACCCTTTGCCTCTTTCTGCACGCCTGTTGCTTCTTTCTGCACCCCTCTTGCCTCTTTCTGCACCTCTGTTGGTTCTTTCTGTACCTCTCTTGCCTCTGTGTGCACCCCTGTTCCCTCTTTGTGCACCTCTTTTGCCTGCTTCTGCAACTCTCTTGCCTCTTTCTACACTTTTCTTGTCTCTTTCTGCACCTCTGCTGCCTCTTTCTGAACTTCTCTTGCCTCTTTCTGCACCTCTGTTGCTTCTTTGTGCACTTCTCGTGCCTCTTTCTGCACCCCTCTTCCCTCTTTTTGCACCCCTCTTCCTGCTTTCTGCATCTCTGTTGCTTCTTTCTGCACTTATCTTGCGTCTTTCTGTACCTCTCTTGCTTCTTTCTGCACCCCTTGTGCCTCTTGCTGCACCCCTCTTCTCTTTCTGCACTCCTCTTGCCTCTTTCTGCACATTTTCTGCACTTCTTTTGTTACTTTCTGCGCATCTCTTGCTTCTTTCTGCACCCCTCTTGCCTCTTTCTCCATCCCTCTTCTCTCTTTCTGCACTTCTGTTGCTTCTTTCTGCACCTCTCTTGCAAATTTCTGCACCCCTTCTGCCTCTGTGTGCACCTCTCTTGCCTCTTTCTGCTCTCGCTCTTGCCTCTTTCTGCACCCCTCTTGCCTCTTTCTGTACCTCTGCTGGTTCTTTCTGTACTTCTCTTGCCTCAGTGTGCACCCCTGTTCCCTCTTTATGCACCTCTTTTGCCTGTTTCTGCAACTCTCTTTCCTCTTTCTACACATTTCTTGTCTCTTTCTGCACCTGGGCTGCCTCTTTCTGAACTTCTCTTGCCTCTTTCTGCACCTCTGTTGCTTCTTTCTGCACCTCTCTTGCTTCATTGTGCACCCCTCATGCCTCTTTCTGCACCCCTCTTCCATATTTTTGCACCCCTCTCCCCTCTTTCTGCACCTCTGTCGCATCTTTCTGCACTACTCTTGCTTCTTTCTGTACCTCTCTTGCTTCTTTCTGCACCACTTGTGCTTCTTACTGCACCCCTCTTCCGTCTTTCTGCATGCCTCTTGCCTCTTTCTGCACCCCTGTTCCTTGTTTCTGCTCTTCTTTTGTTTCTTTCTGCACCTCTCTTGCTTCTTTCTGCACCCCTCTCGCACACTTTCTCCACCCCTGTTCCCCCTTTTAGCATCTCTGTTGCTTCTTTCTGCACTTCTCTTGCCTCTTTTTCTACCCCTAATCCCACTTTCTGCACCTCTGTTGCTTCTTTCTGCACTTCTCTCGCTTCTTTCTGCACCTCTGTCCCTTCTTTCTGCAACCCTTGTGCCTCTTTCTGCACCCCTCTTCCCTCTTTCTGCTCCCCTCTTGCCTCTTTCTGCACCTCTGTTCCATCTTTCTGCACTTCTTTTGTTTCTTTCTGTAACTTTCTTGCTTCTTTCTGCACCCCTCTTGCCTCTTTTTCCATCCCTCTTTCTGCACCTCTGTTGCTACCTTCTGCACCTCTCTTGCCCCTTTCTGCACCCCTCTTCCCTCATTCTGCACCTCTGTTGCTTCTTTCTACACTCCTCTTGCTTCTTTCTGCACCCCTCGTGCCTCTTTCTGCATCCATTTTCCCTCTTTCTGCACCTTTCTTGCCTCTCCCTGTACCTTTGTTCCTTCTTTCTGCACTTCTTTTGTTTCTTTCTACAGCTCTCCTGCTTCTTTCTATACCCCCTTGCCTCTTTCTCCACCCCTCTTCCCTCTTTCTGCGCCCCTGTTGCCTCTTTCTGCACCTCTGTTCCTTTTTCTGTACTTCTTTTGTTTCTTTCTGCACATCTCTTGCTTCTTTCTGCACCCCTCGTGCCTCTTTCTGAACCCCTCTTCCCTCTTTTTTCACCTCTGTTCCTTCTTTCTGCACTTCTTTTGTTTCTTTCTGCACCCTTCTTCCCTTTTTTGCATCCCTCTTGCCTCTTTCTGCAGTTCTCTTGTCATTTTCTGCACCTCTCTTGCCTCTTTCTGCACCTCACTTGCCTCTTTCTGCACTTCTCTTGCTTCTTTCTACACCTCTATTGCTTCTTTCAGCAATTCTCTTGCCTCTTTCTGCACTTCTCTTGTTTGTTTCTGCACCTCTCTTGCGTCTTTCTGCACCTCTCTTGCCTCTTTCTGCACCTCTCTTGCCTCTTTCTGCATTTCACTTGAATCTTTCTGCACTTCTCTTGCTTCTTTCTGCACGTCTGTTGCTTCTTTCTGCACCTCTCTTGCCTCTTTCTGCAACCCTCTTCCCTCTTTCTGCACCTCTCTTGCCTCAGTCTGCCTACCTGTTCCCTCTTTCTGCACTCCTTTTGCCTCTGTGTGCAACTCTCTTGCCTCTTTCTGCAGTTCTCTTGCCTCCTTCTGCACCTCACTTGCCTCTTTCTTCAACTCTCTTACCTCTTTCTGCAGATCTCGTGCCTCCTTCTGCACCTCTCGTGCCTCTTTCAACACTTCTCTTGCCTGTTTCGGCACCCCTCTTGCCTCTTTCTGCACCTCTCTTGCCACTTTCTGCACCTCACTTGCTTCTGTCTGCACCCCTTTTGCCTGTTTCTGCACCCCTCTTCCTCTTTGTGCAACTCTCTTGCCTCTTTCTACTCCTCTCTTGCCTCTTTCTGCACCCCTCTTGTCTCTTTCTGTACTTCTCTTGCCTCTGTGTGCACCCCTGTTCCCTCTTTGTGCACCTCTTTTGCCTGTTTCTGCAACTCTCTTGCCTCTTTCTACACTTTTCTTGTCTCTTTCTGCACCTCTGCTGCCTCTTTCTGAACTTCTCTTGCCTCTTTCCGCACCTCTCTTGCCTCTTTCTGCACCTCTATTGCTTCTTTGTGCACCTCTCGTGCCTCTTTCTGCACCCCTCTTCCCTCTTTTTGCACCCCTCTTCCCGCTTTCTGCATCTCTGTTGCTTCTTTTTGCACTTATCCTGCATCTTTCTGTACCTCTCTTGCTTCTTTCTGCACCCCTTGTGCCTCTTGCTGCACCCCTCTTCTCTTTCTGCACTCCTCCTGCATCTTTCTGCACTTCTGTACCTTCTTTCTGCACTTCTTTTGTTACTTTCTGCGCATCTCTTGCTTCTTTCTGTACCCCTCTTACCTCTTTCTGTACCTCTCTTGCCACTTTCTGCACCTCACTTGCTTCTGTCTGCACCCCTTTTGCCTGTTTCTGCACCCCTCTTCCCTCTTTGTGCAACTCTCTTGCCTCTTTCTACACCTCTCTTCCCTCTTTCTGCACCCTTCGTGCCTCTTTCAGCACCTCTGTTGCTTCTTTCTGCAGTTCTCTTCCTTCTTTCTGCACCCCTCCTGCCTCTTTCTTGACCCCTCTTGCCTCTTTGTGCACCTCTCCTAACCCTTTCTGCACCCCTCTTGCCTCTTTTGCACCTCTGTTGGTTCTTTCTGCACCTCTTTTGCTTCGTTCTGCACTTAACTTGCCTCTTTCTGTACCCCTCTTGCCTCTTTCTGCACCTCTGTTAGTTCTTTCTGCACTGCTCTTGCTTCTTCCTGCACCTCTGTTCCAAATTTCTGCATCCTTCTTGTCTTTTTCTGCACCCCTCTTCCCTCTTTCTGCACCTCTCTTGCATCAGTCTGCCCACCTGATCCCTCTTTCTGCACCCCTTTTGCCTGTTTCTGCTACTCTCTTGCCTCTTTCTGCAGTTCTCTTGCCTCCTTCTGCACCTCACTTGCCTCTTTTGCACCTCTATTTGTTATTTTGCACTGCTCTTGCTTCTTTCTGCACCTCTCTTGCAGATTTCTGCACCCCTCTTGCCTCTTTCTGTACCACTCTTACCTGTTTCTGCACCTCTCCTTGTAGTTTCTGTACAGCTCTTGTTTCTTTCTGCACCTGTCTTGCAAATTTCTGCACCCCTCTTGCCTCTTTCTGCACCCCTCTTCCCTCTTTCTGCACCTCTCTTGCCTCTGTCTGCAACCCTTTGCCTCTTTCTGCACGCCTGTTGCTTCTTTCTGCACCCCTCCTGCCTCTTTCTGCACCTCTGTTGGTTCTTTCTGTACTTCTCTTGCCTCTGTGTGCACCCCTGTTCCCTCTTTGTGCACCTCTTTTGCCTGTTTCTGCAACTCTCTTGCCTCTTTCTACACTTTTCTTGTCTCTTTCTGCACCTCTGCTACCTCTTTCTGAACTTCTCTTGCCTCTTTCTGCACCTCTGTTGCTTCTTTGTGCACTTCTCGTGCCTCTTTCTGCACCCCTCTTCCCTCTTTTTGCACCCCTCTTCCTGCTTTCTGTTGCTTCTTTCTGCACTTATCTTGCGTCTTTCTGTACCTCTCTTGCTTCTTTCTGCACCCCTTGTGCCTCTTGCTGCACCCCTCTTCTCTTTCTGCACTCCTCTTGCCTCTTTCTGCACATATGTTCCTTCTTTCTGCACTTCTTTTGTTACTTTCTGCGCATCTCTTGCTTCTTTCTGCACCCCTCTTGCCTCTTTCTCCATCCCTCTTCTCTCTTTCTGCACTTCTGTTGCTTCTTTCTGCACCTCTCTTGCAAATTTCTGCACCCCTTCTGCCTCTGTGTGCACCTCTCTTGCCTCTTTCTGCTCCTCTCTTGCCTCTTTCTGCACCCCTCTTGCCTCTTTCTGTACCTCTGCTGTTTCTTTCTGTACTTCTATTGCCTCAGTGTGCACCCCTGTTCCCTCTTTATGCACCTCTTTTGCCTGTTTCTGCAACTCTCTTTCCTCTTTCTACACATTTCTTGTCTCTTTCTGCACCTGGGCTGCCTCTTTCTGAACTTCTCTTGCCTCTTTCTGCACCTCTGTTGCTTCTTTCTGCACCTCTCTTGCTTCATTGTGCACCCCTCATGCCTCTTTCTGCACCCCTCTTCCATATTTTTGCACCCCTCTCCCTCTTTCTGCACCTCTGTCGCATCTTTCTGCACTACTCTTGCTTCTTTCTGTACCTCTCTTGCTTCTTTCTGCACCACTTGTGCTTCTTTCTGCACCCTCTTCCGTCTTTCTGCATGCCTCTTGCCTCTTTCTGCACCCCTGTTCCTTGTTTCTGCTCTTCTTTTGTTTCTTTCTGCACCTCTCTTGCTTCTTTCTGCACCCCTCTCGCACACTTTCTCCACCCCTGTTCCCCTTTTAGCATCTCTGTTGCTTCTTTCTGCACTTCTCTGGCCTCTTTTTCACCCTAATCCCTCTTTCTGCACCTCTATTGCTTCTTTCTGCACTTCTCTTGCTTCTTTCTGCACCTCTGTCCCTTCTTTCTGCAACCCTTGTGCCTCTTTCTGCACCCCTCTTCCCTCTTTCTGCTCCCCTCTTGCCTCTTTCTGCACCTCTGTTCCTTCTTTCTGCACTTCTTTTGTTTCTTTCTGTAACTTTCTTGCTTCTTTCTGCACCCCTCTTGCCTCTTTTTCCATCCCTCTTTCTGCACCTCTGTTGCTTCTTTCTGCACCTCTCTTGCCCCTTTCTGCACCCCTCTTCCCTCATTCTGCACCTCTGTTGCTTCTTTCTACACTCCTCTTGCTTCTTTCTGCACCCTCGTGCCTCTTTCTGCACCCATTTTCCCTCTTTCTGCACCTTTCTTGCCTCTCCCTGTACCTTTGTTCCTTCTTTCTGCACTTCTTTTGTTTCTTTCTACAGCTCTCCTGCTTCTTTCTATACCCCCTTGCCTCTTTCTCCACCCCTCTTCCCTCTTTCTGCGCCCCTGTTGCCTCTTTCTGCACCTCTGTTCCTTTTTTCTGCACTTCTTTTGTTTCTTTCTGCACATCTCTTGCTTCTTTCTGCACCCCTCGTGCCTCTTTCTGAACCCCTCTTCCCTCTTTTTTCACCTCTGTTCCTTCTTTCTGCACTTCTTTTGTTTCTTTCTGCACCCTTCTTCCCTTTTTGCATCCCTCTTGCCTCTTTCTGCAGTTCTCTTGTCATTTTCTGCACCTCTCTTGCCTCTTTCTGCACCTCACTTGCCTCTTTCTGCACTTCTCTTGCTTCTTTCTACACCTCTATTGCTTCTTTCAGCAATTCTCTTGCCTCTTTCTGCACTTCTCTTGCTTGTTTCTGCACCTCTCTTGTGTCTTTCTGCACCTCTCTTGCCTCTTTCTGCACCTCTCTTGCCTCTTTCTGCATTTCACTTGAATCTTTCTGCACTTCTCTTGCTTCTTTCTGCACATCTGTTGCTTCTTTCTGCACCTCTCTTGCCTCTTTCTGCAACCCTCTTCCCTCTTTCTGCACCTCTCTTGCCTCAGTCTGCCTACCTGTTCCCTCTTTCTGCACTCCTTTTGCTTCTGTGTGCAACTCTCTTGCCTCTTTCTGCAGTTCTCTTGCCTCCTTCTGCACCTCACTTGCCTCTTTCTTCAACTCTCTTACCTCTTTCTGCAGTTCTCGTGCCTCCTTCTGCACCTCTCTTGCCTCTTTCAACACTTCTCTTGCCTGTTTCTGCACCCCTCTTGCCTCTTTCTGCACCTCTCTTGCCACTTTCTGCACCTCACTTGCTTCTGTCTGCACCCCTTTTGCCTGTTTCTGCACCCCTCTTCCCTCTTTGTGCAACTCTCTTGCCTCTTTCTACTCCTCTCTTGCCTCTTTCTGCACCCCTCTTGTCTCTTTCTGTACTTCTCTTGCCTCTGTGTGCACCCCTGTTCCCTCTTTGTGCACCTCTTTTGCCTGTTTCTGCAACTCTCTTGCCTCTTTCTACACTTTTCTTGTCTCTTTCTGCACCTCTGCTGCCTCTTTCTGAACTTCTCTTGCCTCTTTCTGCACCTCTCTTGCTTCTTTCTGCACCTCTATTGCTTCTTTGTGCACCTCTCGTGCCTCTTTTTGCACCCCTCTTCCCTCTTTTTGCACCCCTCTTCCCGCTTTCTGCATCTCTGTTGCTTCTTTCTGCACTTATCCTACATCTTTCTGTACCTCTCTTGCTTCTTTCTGCACCCCTTGTGCCTCTTGCTGCACCCCTCTTCTCTTTCTGCACTCCTCCTGCATCTTTCTGCACTTCTGTTCCTTCTTTCTGCACTTCTTTTGTTACTTTCTGCGCATCTCTTGCTTCTTTGTGCACCCCTCTTACCTCTTTCTGTACCTCTCTTGCCACTTTCTGCACCTCACTTGCTTCTGTCTGCACCCCTTTTGCCTGTTTCTGCACCCATCTTCCCTCTTTGTGCAACTCTCTTGCCTCTTTCTACACCTCTCTTGCCTCTTTCTGCACCCCTCTTGTCTCTTTCTGTACTTCTCTTGCCTCTGTGTGCACCCCTGTTCCCTCTTTGTGCACCTCTTTTGCCTGTTTCTGCAACTCTCTTGCCTCTTTCTACACTTTTCTTGTCTCTTTCTGCACCTCTGCTGCCTCTTTCTGAACTTCTCTTGCCTCTTTCTGCACCTCTCTTGCTTCTTTCTGCACCTCTATTGCTTCTTTGTGCACCTCTCGTGCCTCTTTTGCACCCTTCTTCCCTCTTTTGCACCCCTCTTCCCGCTTTCTGCATCTCTGTTGCTTCTTTCTGCACTTATCCTGCATCTTTCTGTACCTCTCTTGCTTCTTTCTGCACCCCTTGTGCCTCTTGCTGCACCCCTCTTCTCTTTCTGCACTCCTCCTGCATCTTTCTGCACTTCTGTTCCTTCTTTCTGCACTTCTTTTGTTACTTTCTGCGCATCTCTTGCTTCTTTGTGCACCCCTCTTACCTCTTTCTGTACCTCTCTTGCCACTTTCTGCACCTCACTTGCTTCTGTCTGCACCCCTTTGCCTGTTTCTGCACCCCTCTTCCCTCTTTGTGCAACTCTCTTGCCTCTTTCTACACCTCTCTTCCCTCTTTCTGCACCACTCTTGTCTCTTTCTGCACCTCTCTTGTCTCTTTCTGCACCCTTCGTGCCTCTTTCAGCACCTCTGTTGCTTCTTTCTGCAGTTCTCTTCCTTCTTTCTGCACCCCTCCTGCCTCTTTCTTGACCCCTCTTGCCTCTTTGTGCACCTCTCCTAACCCTTTCTGCACCCCTCTTGCCTCTTTTTGCACCTCTGTTGGTTCTTTCTGCACCTCTTTTGCTTCGTTCTGCACTTAACTTGCCTCTTTCTGTACCCCTCTTGCCTCTTTCTGCACCTCTGTTAGTTCTTTCTGCACTGCTCTTGCTTCTTCCTGCACCTCTGTTCCAAATTTCTGCATCCTTCTTGTCTTTTTCTGCACCCCTCTTCCCTCTTTCTGCACCTCTCTTGCATCAGTCTGCCCACCTGTTCCCTCTTTCTGCACCCCTTTTTCCTGTTTCTGCTACTCTCTTGCCTCTTTCTGCAGTTCTCTTGCCTCCTTCTGCACCTCACTTGCCTCTTTTTGCACCTCTATTTGTTATTTTGCACTGCTCTTGCTTCTTTATGCACCTCTCTTGCAGATTTCTGCACCCCTCTTGCCTCTTTCTGTACCACTCTTACCTGTTTCTGCACCTCTCCTTGTAGTTTCTGTACAGCTCTTGTTTCTTTCTGCACCTGTCTTGCAAATTTCTGCACCCCTCTTGCCTCTTTCTGCACCCCTCTTCCCTCTTTCTTCCCTCTCTTGCCTCTGTCTGCAACCCTTTGCCTCTTTCTGCACCCCTGTTGCTTCTTTCTGCACCCCTCTTGCCTCTTTCTGCACCTCTGTTGGTTCTTTCTGTACTTCTCTTGCCTCTGTGTGCACCCCTGTTCCCTCTTTGTGCACCTCTTTTGCCTGTTTCTGCAACTCTCTTGCCTCTTTCTACACTTTTCTTGTCTCTTTCTGCACCTCTGCTGCCTCTTTCTGAACTTCTCTTGCCTCTTTCTGCACCTCTGTTGCTTCTTTGTGCACTTCTCGTGCCTCTTTCTGCACCCTCTTCCCTCTTTTTGCACCCCTCTTCCCGCTTTCTGCATCTCTGTTGCTTCTTTCTGCACTTATCTTGCGTCTTTCTGTACCTCTCTTGCTTCTTTCTGCACCCCTTGTGCTTCTTGCTGCACCCCTCTTCTCTTTCTGCACTCCTCTTGCCTCTTTCTGCACATATGTTCCTTCTTTCTGCACTTCTTTTGTTACTTTCTGCGCATCTCTTGCTTCTTTCTGCACCCCTCTTGCCTCTTTCTCCATCCCTCTTCTCTCTTTCTGCACTTCTGTTGCTTCTTTCTGCACCTCTCTTGCAAATTTCTGCACCCCTTCTGCCTCTGTGTGCACCTCTCTTGCCTCTTTCTGCTCCTCTCTTGCCTCTTTCTGCACCCCTCTTGCCTCTTTCTGTACCTCTGCTGGTTCTTTCTGTACTTCTCTTGCCTCAGTGTGCACCACTGTTCCCTCTTTATGCACCTCTTTTGCCTGTTTCTGCAACTCTCATCCCTCTTTGTGCAACTCTCTTGCCTCTTTCTACACCTCTCTTCCCTCTTTCTGCACCACTCTTGTCTCTTTCTGCACCTCTCTTGTCTCTTTCTGCACCCTTCGTGCCTCTTTCAGCACCTCTGTTGCTTCTTTCTGCAGTTCTCTTCCTTCTTTCTGCACCCCTCCTGCCTCTTTCTTGACCCCTCTTGCCTCTTTGTGCACCTCTACTAACCCTTTCTGCACCCCTCTTGCCTCTTTTTGCACCTCTGTTGGTTCTTTCTGCACCTCTTTTGCTTCGTTCTGCACTTAACTTGCCTCTTTCTGTACCCCTCTTGCCTCTTTCTGCACCTCTGTTAGTTCTTTCTGCACTGCTCTTGCTTCTTCCTGCACCTCTGTTCCAAATTTCTGCATCCTTCTTGTCTTTTTCTGCACCCCTCTTCCCTCTTTCTGCACCTCTCTTGCCTCAGTCTGCCCACCTGTTCCCTCTTTCTGCACCCCTTTTGCCTGTTTCTGCTACTCTCTTGCCTCTTTCTGCAGTTCTCTTGCCTCCTTCTGCACCTCACTTGCCTCTTTTTGCACCTCTATTTGTTATTTTGCACTGCTCTTGCTTCTTTCTGCACCTCTCTTGCAGATTTCTGCACCCCTCTTGCCTCTTTCTGTACCACTCTTACCTGTTTCTGCACCTCTCCTTGTAGTTTCTGTACAGCTCTTGTTTCTTTCTGCACCTGTCTTGCAAATTTCTGCACCCCTCTTGCCTCTTTCTGCACCCCTCTTCCCTCTTTCTGCACCTCTCTTGCCTCTGTCTGCAACCCTTTGCCTCTTTCTGCACCCCTGTTGCTTCTTTCTGCACCCCTCTTGCCTCTTTCTGCACCTCTGTTGGTTCTTTCTGTACTTCTCTTGCCTCTGTGTGCACCCCTGTTCCCTCTTTGTGCACCTCTTTTGCCTGTTTCTGCAACTCTCTTGCCTCTTTCTACACTTTTCTTGTCTCTTTCTGCACCTCTGCTGCCTCTTTCTGAACTTCTCTTGCCTCTTTCTGCACCTCTGTTGCTTCTTTGTGCACTTCTCGTGCCTCTTTCTGCACCCCTCTTCCCTCTTTTTGCACCCCTCTTCCCGCTTTCTGCATCTCTGTTGCTTCTTTCTGCACTTATCTTGCGTCTTTCTGTACCTCTCTTACTTCTTTCTGCACCCCTTGTGCTTCTTGCTGCACCCCTCTTCTCTTTCTGCACCCCTCTTGCCTATTTCTGCACATATGTTCCTTCTTTCTGCACTTCTTTTGTTACTTTCTGCGCATCTCTTGCTTCTTTCTGCACCCCTCTTGCCTCTTTCTCCATCCCTCTTCTCTCTTTCTGCACTTCTGTTGCTTCTTTCTGCCCCTCTCTTGCAAATTTCTGCACCCCTTCTGCCTCTGTGTGCACCTCTCTTGCCTCTTTCTGCTCCTCTCTTGCCTCTTTCTGCACCCCTCTTGCCTCTTTCTGTACCTCTGCTGGTTCTTTCTGTACTTCTCTTGCCTCAGTGTGCACCCCTGTTCCCTCTTTATGCACCTCTTTTGCCTGTTTCTGCAACTCTCTTTCCTCTTTCTACACATTTCTTGTCTCTTTCTGCACCTGGGCTGCCTCTTTCTGAACTTCTCTTGCCTCTTTCTGCACCTCTGTTGCTTCTTTCTGCACCTCTCTTGCTTCATTGTGCACCCCTCATGCCTCTTTCTGCACCCCTCTTCCATATTTTTGCACCCTTCTCCCCTCTTTCTGCATCTCTGTTGCTTCTTTCTGCACTTATCTTGCGTCTTTCTGTACCTCTCTTGCTTCATTCTGCACCCCTTGTGCGTCTTTCTGTACCCCTCTTCTCTTTCTGCACTCCTCTTGCCTCTTTCTGCACCTCTCTTCCCTCTTTCTGCACTACTCTTGTCTCTTTCTTTACCATTGTTGCTTCTTTGTGCCCCTCTATTGTTTCTTTCTGCACCCTCCGTGCCTCTTTCAGCAACTCTGTTGCTTCTTTCAGCAGTTCTCTTCCTTCTTTCTGCACCCCTCCTGCCTCTTTCTCTACCCCTCTTGCCTCTTTGTGCTCCTCTCCTAACCCTTTCTGCACCCATATTGCCTCTTTTTGCACCTCTGTTGGTTCTTTCTGCCCCTCTTTTGCTTCGTTCTGCACTTCTCTTGCCTCTTTCTGTACCCCTCTTGCCTCTTTCTGCACCTCTGTTGGTTCTTTCTGCACTGCTCTTGCTTCTTTCTGCACCTCTGTTCCAAATTTCTGCATCTTACTTGCCTTTTTCTGCACCTCTCTTTCCTCTTTCTGCACCTCTCTTGCCTCAGTCTGCCCATCTGTTCACTCTTTCTGCACCCCTTTTGCCTGTTTCTGCAACTCTCTTGCCTCTTTCTGCACTTCTCTTGCCTGTTTCTGCACCCCTCTTGCCTCTTTCTGCACATCTCTTGCTTCTTTCTGCACCCCTTTTGCCTGTTTTTGTACCCCTCTTCCCTCTTTGTGCAACTCTCTTGCCTCTTTCTACACCTCTCTTCCCTCTTTCTGCACCACTCTTGTCTCTTTCTGCACCTCTCTCGTCTCTTTCTGCACCCTTCGTGCCTCTTTCAGCACCTCTGTTGCTTCTTTCTGAAGTTCTCTTCCTTCTTTCTGCACCCTCCTGCCTCTTTCTTGACCCCTCTTGCCTCTTTGTGCACCTCTCCTAACCCTTTCTGCACCCCTCTTGCCTCTTTTGCACCTCTGTTGGTTCTTTCTGCACCTCTTTTGCTTCGTTCTGCACTTAACTTGCCTCTTTCTGTACCCCTCTTGCCTCTTTCTGCACCTCTGTTGGTTCTTTCTGCACTGCTCTTGCTTCTTCCTGCACCTCTGTTCCAAATTTCTGCATCCTTCTTGTCTTTTTCTGCACCCCTCTTCCCTCTTTCTGCACCTCTCTTGCCTCAGTCTGCCCACCTGTTCCCTCTTTCTGCACCCCTTTTGCCTGTTTCTGCTACTCTCTTGCCTCTTTCTGCAGTTCTCTTGCCTCCTTCTGCACCTCACTTGCCTCTTTTGCACCTCTGTTTGTTCTTTTGCACTGCTCTTGCTTCTTTCTGCACCTCTCTTGCAGATTTCTGCACCCTCTTGCCTCTTTCTGTACCACTCTTACCTGTTTCTGCACCTCTCCTTGTAGTTTCTGTACAGCTCTTGTTTCTTTCTGCACCTGTCTTGCAAATTTCTGCACCCCTCTTGCCTCTTTCTGCACCCCTCTTCCCTCTTTCTGCACCTCTCTTGCCTCTGTCTGCAACCCTTTGCCTCTTTCTGCACCTCTGTTCCTTCTTTCTGCACCTCTGTTGCTTCTTTCTGCACCCCTCTTGCCTCTTTCTGCACCTCTGTTGGTTCTTTCTGTACTTCTCTTGCCTCTGTGTGCACCCCTGTTCCCTCTTTGTGCACCTCTTTTGCCTGTTTCTGCAACTCTCTTGCCTCTTTCTACACTTTTCTTGTCTCTTTCTGCACCTCTGCTGCCTCTTTCTGAACTTCTCTTGCCTCTTTCTGCACCTCTGTTGCTTCTTTCTGCACCTCTCTTGCTTTTTTGTGCACCCCTCGTGCCTCTTTCTGCACCCCCTTCCCTCTTTTTGCACCCCTCTTCCCTCGTTCTGCATCTCTGTTGCTTCTTTCTGCACTTATCTTGCATCTTTCTGTACCTCTCTTCCTTCTTTCTACACCCCTTGTGCCTCTTGCTGCACCCCTCTTCTCTTTCTGCACTCCTCCTGCATCTTTCTGCACTTCTGTTCCTTCTTTCTGCACTTCTTTTGTTACTTTCTGCGCATCTCTTGCTTCTTTGTGCACCCCTCTTACCTCTTTCTGTACCTCTCTTGCCACTTTCTGCACCTCACTTGCTTCTGTCTGCACCCCTTTTGCCTGTTTCTGCACCCCTCTTCCCTCTTTGTGCAACTCTCTTGCCTCTTTCTACACCTCTCTTCCCTCTTTCTGCACCACTCTTGTCTCTTTCTGCACCTCTCTTGTCTCTTTCTGCACCCTTCGTGCCTCTTTCAGCACCTCTGTTGCTTCTTTCTGCAGTTCTCTTCCTTCTTTCTGCACCCCTCCTGCCTCTTTCTTGACCCCTCTTGCCTCTTTGTGCACCTCTCCTAACCCTTTCTGCACCCCTCTTGCCTCTTTTTGCACCTCTGTTGGTTCTTTCTGCACCTCTTTTGCTTTGTTC
Source organism: Calotriton arnoldi (assembly GCA_963921515.1). Taxonomy (NCBI): domain Eukaryota; kingdom Metazoa; phylum Chordata; class Amphibia; order Caudata; family Salamandridae; genus Calotriton; species Calotriton arnoldi. Next base: position 160,783 of record CAWUFW010019871.1, read on the forward strand.
TGCACTTAACTTGCCTCTTTCTGTACCCCTCTTGCCTCTTTCTGCACCTCTGTTAGTTCTTTCTGCACTGCTCTTGCTTCTTCCTGCACCTCTGTTCCAAATTTCTGCATCCTTCTTGTCTTTTTCTGCACCCCTCTTCCCTCTTTCTGCACCTCTCTTCCATCAGTCTGCCCACCTGTTCCCTCTTTCTGCACCCCTTTTGCCTGTTTCTGCTACTCTCTTGCCTCTTTCTGCAGTTCTCTTGCCTCCTTCTGCACCTCACTTGCCTCTTTTGCACCTCTATTTGTTATTTTGCACTGCTCTTGCTTCTTTCTGCACCTCTCTTGCAGATTTCTGCACCCTCTTGCCTCTTTCTGTACCACTCTTACCTGTTTCTGCACCTCTCCTTGTAGTTTCTGTACAGCTCTTGTTTCTTTCTGCACCTGTCTTGCAAATTTCTGCACCCCTCTTGCCTCTTTCTGCACCCCTCTTCCCTCTTTCCGCACCTCTCTTGCCTCTGTCTGCAACCCTTTGCCTCTTTCTGCACCCCTGTTGCTTCTTTCTGCACCCCTCTTGCCTCTTTCTGCACCTCTGTTGGTTCTTTCTGTACTTCTCTTGCCTCTGTGTGCACCCCTGTTCCCTCTTTGTGCACCTCTTTTGCCTGTTTCTGCAACTCTCTTGCCTCTTTCTACACTTTTCTTGTCTCTTTCTGCACCTCTGCTGCCTCTTTCTGAACTTCTCTTGCCTCTTTCTGCACCTCTGTTGCTTCTTTGTGCACTTCTTGTGCCTCTTTCTGCACCCCTCTTCCCTCTTTTTGCACCCCTCTTCCCGCTTTCTGCATCTCTGTTGCTTCTTTCTGCACTTATCTTGCGTCTTTCTGTACCTCTCTTGCTTCTTTCTGCACCCCTTGTGCTTCTTGCTGCATCCCTCTTCTCTTTCTGCACTCCTCTTGCCTCTTTCTGCACATATGTTCCTTCTTTCTGCACTTCTTTTGTTACTTTCTGCGCATCTCTTGCTTCTTTCTGCACCCCTCTTGCCTCTTTCTCCATCCCTCTTCTCTCTTTCTGCACTTCTGTTGCTTCTTTCTGCACCTCTCTTGCAAATTTCTGCACCTCTTCTGCCTCTGTGTGCACCTCTCTTGCCTCTTTCTGCTCCTCTCTTGCCTCTTTCTGCACCCCTCTTGCCTCTTTCTGTACCTCTGCTGGTTCTTTCTGTACTTCTCTTGCCTCAGTGTGCACCCCTGTTCCCTCTTTATGCACCTCTTTTGCCTGTTTCTGCAACTCTCTTTCCTCTTTCTACACATTTCTTGTCTCTTTCTGCACCTGGGCTGCCTCTTTCTGAACTTCTCTTGCCTCTTTCTGCACCTCTGTTGCTTCTTTCTTCACCTCTCTTGCTTCATTGTGCACCCCTCATGCCTCTTTCTGCACCCCTCTTCCATATTTTTGCACCCTTCTCCCCTCTTTCTGCATCTCTGTTGCTTCTTTCTGCACTTATCTTGCGTCTTTCTGTACCTCTCTTGCTTCATTCTGCACCCCTTGTGCGTCTTTCTGTACCCCTCTTCTCTTTCTGCACTCCTCTTGCCTCTTTCTGCACCTCTCTTCCCTCTTTCTGCACTACTCTTGCCTCTTTCTGTACCGTTGTTGCTTCTTTGTGCCCCTCTATTGTCTCTTTCTGCACCCTCCGTGCCTCTTTCAGCAACTCTGTTGCTTCTTTCAGAAGTTCTCTTCCTTCTTTCTGCACCCCTCCTGCCTCTTTCTCTACCCCTCTTGCCTCTTTGTGCTCCTCTCCTAACCCTTTCTGCACCCATATTGCCTCTTTTTGCACCTCTGTTGGTCCTTTCTGCCCCTCTTTTGCTTCGTTCTGCACTTCACTTGCCTCTTTCTGTACCCCTCTTGCCTCTTTCTGCACCTCTGTTGGTTCTTTCTGCACTGCTCTTGCTTCTTTCTGCACCTCTGTTCCAAATTTCTGCATCTTACTTGCCTTTTTCTGCACCTCTCTTTCCTCTTTTTGCACCTCTCTTGCCTCAGTCTGCCCATCTGTTCACTCTTTCTGCACCCCTTTGCCTGTTTCTGCAACTCTCTTGCCTCTTTCTGCACTTCTCTTGCCTGTTTCTGCACCCCTCTTGCCTCTTTCTGCACATCTCTTGCTTCTTTCTGCACCCCTTTTGCCTGTTTTTGTACCCCTCTTCCCTCTTTGTGCAACTCTCTTGCCTCTTTCTACACCTCTCTTCCCTCTTTCTGCACCACTCTTGTCTCTTTCTGCACCTCTCTCGTCTCTTTCTGCACTCTTCGTGCCTCTTTCAGCACCTCTGTTACTTCTTTCTGAAGTTCTCTTCCTTCTTTCTGCACCCCTCCTGCCTCTTTCTTGACCCCTCTTGCCTCTTTGTGCACCTCTCCTAACCCTTTCTGCACCCCTCTTGCCTCTTTTTGCACCTCTGTTGGTTCTTTCTGCACCTCTTTTGCTTCGTTCTGCACTTAACTTGCCTCTTTCTGTACCCCTCTTGCCTCTTTCTGCACCTCTGTTGGTTCTTTCTGCACTGCTCTTGCTTCTTCCTGCACCTCTGTTCCAAATTTCTGCATCCTTCTTGTCTTTTTCTGCACCCCTCTTCCCTCTTTCTGCACCTCTCTTGCCTCAGTCTGCCCACCTGTTCCCTCTTTCTGCACCCCTTTTGCCTGTTTCTGCTACTCTCTTGCCTCTTTCTGCAGTTCTCTTGCCTCCTTCTGCACCTCACTTGCCTCTTTTTGCACCTCTGTTTGTTCTTTTGCACTGCTCTTGCTTCTTTCTGCACCTCTCTTGCAGATTTCTGCACCCCTCTTGCCTCTTTCTGTACCACTCTTACCTGTTTCTGCACCTCTCCTTGTAGTTTCTGTACAGCTCTTGTTTCTTTCTGCACCTGTCTTGCAAATTTCTGCACCCCTCTTGCCTCTTTCTGCACCCTCTTCCCTCTTTCTGCACCTCTCTTGCCTCTGTCTGCAACCCTTTGCCTCTTTCTGCACCTCTGTTCCTTCTTTCTGCACCTCTGTTGCTTCTTTCTGCACCCCTCTTGCCTCTTTCTGCACCTCTGTTGGTTCTTTCTGTACTTCTCTTGCCTCTGTGTGCACCCCTGTTCCCTCTTTGTGCACCTCTTTTGCCTGTTTCTGCAACTCTCTTGCCTCTTTCTACACTTTTCTTGTCTCTTTCTGAACCTCTGCTGCCTCTTTCTGAACTTCTCTTGCCTCTTTCTGCACCTCTGTTGCTTCTTTCTGCACCTCTCTTGCTTTTTTGTGCACCCCTCGTGCCTCTTTCTGCACCCCCTTCCCTCTTTTTGCACCCCTCTTCCCTCGTTCTGCATCTCTGTTGCTTCTTTCTGCACTTATCTTGCATCTTTCAGTACCTCTCTTCCTTCTTTCTACACCCCTTGTGCCTCTTTCTGCACCCCTCTTCTCTTTCTGCACTCCTCTTGCCTCTTTCTGCACCTCTGCTCCTTCTTTCTGCACTTCTTTTGTTACTTTCTGCATATCTCTTGCTTCTTTCCGCACCTCTCTTGCATCTTTCTACATCCCTCTTCTCTTTTTCTGCACATCCGGTGCTTCTTTCTGCACCTCTCTTGTCTCTTTCTCCACCCCTCTTCCCTCTTTCTGCACCTCTGTTGCTTCTTTCTGCACCTCTCTTGCTTCTTTCTGCACACCTCGTGCCTCATTCTGCATCCCTCTTCCCTCTTTTTGCACCCCTCTTGCCACTTTCTGTACCCCTGTTCCTTCTCTCTCCTCTTCTTTTGTTTCTTTCTGCACCTCTCTGTAGGAAGGTGGAATCTGACTATATGGTTCCCCCCATTTTTTTCCTGGTGTTTTGCTGGTTTATGACTTAGTTGGACTGGGATCCTGCTATTCAGGGCCCCAGTCTATCTTCTTCCTCTATAAAATGGTTTCCATGTGCCTTAGGCACATCTCTGATTGGAATCTGGAGTGCCCTTATAAGTCCCTAGTATATGGTATACTATGTACCCAGGGCATAGGTACCTCAGAGGCCTACCAGGGGCTGCAGCATGTATTGTGCCACCCCTGGAAGGCCATCCAAAATGACACCACAGGTCTGCTACTGCAGCCTGGGTAAGGTGGTGCATGCACCCTTACTGTGATATAGGCTACCTATATCACTACATACATACACACATATAAACCTATAAGTCACTCCTATTGCAGGCCTTATCAATCCTGAAGGCAGAGTGCGTGGTTCCTATGTGAGAGGGTGCCCCTGCATGAGCTGGGCCCCTCTGCAGCATTCGGAGACCCTTCTCTGATGCTGTTTGTAGTGCAACCCGACCATATACTCTTAAGCGCATTATAACCTCGCGTTAAATGCTAACTTTGGGATGGCTGCACGGAAACATGTTGTGTTTGGTGTCAAACATCTTGGAATACTACCCCCCCGCCAGTTCTGGCGGCGGGGTAGCATTCCACCCTTCTAGAGGGAGAGACATGTACACACCGGTATACCCGGTACTGACTTTCCAGAGCCCTGGTATCACAAAATGGATGCCGCTGCCACAGACACAAGTCTGGCCTCCTGCTGCTGACCGAAACTCCGGCAGGGGAGGCCTGGACAATAGGTTTCCTGTCCCAGGGAGGTGTAACCACCTCCCCAGACAGGATAGTGTGTATTGGGGCTGGGCGGGAGCACTCTCTGGTGCTTTGAAGTCCTGCACTGGGGGCACATTTGGTGTCCCTGTGCATACCCCAGTTCAAACCGGCTCAGGGGCTTCCAGCCACTGCTCTGGCGCGAAACTGGACAAAGGGAAAGGGGTGTAACCACCCCTCTGCCCTGACCCTCCCATAGGTGGGGCCACAGAGTATGTCCAACCCCTACCTTAGTATTAGTATGGGACCCCAGTCCTTAGGACTTTAGATTTACCTGGACAAAACTCTGACACAGAATCCTGGACCTTCGACGCTCTACTTTAAGATTAGAGGACTGAAGAATCTCCCTTGGGGTCAAGGAGTTACTCCCCTGCTTGGCAGGCACCAAAGAAGCAATTGTCCGGTCTGCATCGCTGAAGCTCCCGTCGGACGCTGAAGTCTTTGCATCACCAGAGGTGGATTTCCAGACTTCCCCGAGGCTGCCCTGAGTCCCCAGCAAAGCTGAGGCCCGTAGCTGTCGTGGGTAACGTGGAACCGTGACCCCTGGACACCGATCGCATTTGCAAGCGCATCCTCTTCTGGGTCTCCCACAAAGTTGTGCTTTGGGCTCCGAGTAGCCCCAGCCTCCCGCACCAACTGCACTGAAGATCACTGGCCTCCACTCCACGAGTGTCCTGTGAGCCAGCTCCACGTGCATCGACTCAAGGCTCCTTCATGGTTGCTAGTCTGTTGGCTAGTAGGCCCTCCCGAAGGCCAATCTTTTTCTGCTTGGGTTCCCTGGTTGCTCCAGGCGTGCCCTGACTTACCCTTGCTGGGTGAGTCCCCCAGACCTTGCTGGTCTGCAACATCGTCCTTCTTCCATTTCCACAAGACTTGCCATTGCCAAGGCTTGTTGGGTCCAATCCGGTCGCTGACACCCCTGCAATCGACAGACGTCGTGGGACAGCTCGAATCCAGCTCCTGGTCATCGTCGACACCTCCTGGACCTCGTGGCTGAAGAGTCAAGACGACCGTCAACCTACCTGAAGCACTCAACATCGGTGGGCATTTGCTCATCGCCTTCCTGGTCACTGGCTAGTGACCCAGACTCTGTCCCCTCTGCTTTCAGGTTCTTCAGATCTTCGATCCACCTTTGGATCCACCCGAACACTTTCGACTTGGCCGCCAGCAGCACTTTGCAGCAGATCGCCATTGAAAGCGACGACGAAACCCGACCCCGAAAGACACCTATGCACCCGGCTCCCCTGGGTGAGGTAACTCGAGTACTCCAGTGCTCCGAGTAGCCCCAGCCTCTAGCACCAACTGCACCGAAGATCACTGGCCTCCACTCCACGAGTGTCCTGTGAGCCAGCTCCACGTGCATTGACTCGAGGCTCCTTCGCGGTTGCTAGTCCGTTGGCTAGTAGGCCCTCCCGAAGGCCAATCTTTTTCTGCTTGGGCTCCCTGATTGCTCCAGGCGTGCCCTGACTTACCCTTGCTGGGTGAGTCCCCCAGACCTTGCTGGTCTGCAACATCGTCCTTCTTCCATTTCCACGAGACTTGCCGTTGCCAAGGCTTGTTGGGTCCAATCCGGTCGCCAACACCCCTGCAATCGACAGACATTGTGGGTCAGCTAGAATCCAGCTCCTGGTTGTCGTAGACGCCTCCTGGACCTCGTGGCTGAAGAGTCAAGACGACCGTCAACCTACCTGAAGCACTCGACATCGGTGGGCATTTGCTCATCGCCTTCCTGGTCACTGGCTAGTGACCCAGACTCTGTCCCCTCTGCTTTCAGGTTCTACAGATTTTCGATCCACCTTTGGTTCCACACGAACACTTTCGACTTGGCCGCCAGCAGCACTTTGCAGCAGATCGCCATTGAAAGCGACGACGAAACCCGACCCCGAAAGACACCTATGCACCCGGCTCCCCTGGGTGAGGTAACTCGAGTACTCCAGTGCTCCCGTGGGTATTGACACTAGAACAGCCTAGTTCTCAAAGGGTTTGCTCCAAGTCCTCCTCTAAGTGTCCCTTTTCTTTTAAATTCTAATCGCGACTTTCCCCATAGAAGTTTACTGCGATTCGCGGCTGTGTTCATACACTGCACGCGTCCCCCGTGGGTCCCCTGTGTCACTACCTTGGGTGGTTCCTTGTGGTCCAAGCACTTCTACAGGCTCTAGGCCTTGTGTCTAGCTCAGCCGTGGTTCTTATACCACTTTATTGGTATATGGTTTGGTACGCCCCTAGGGCTCAAACGTGTATTTGTGCTATTACTGTAGATAACTAACTTATAATTTATGTACTTCGAACTCTAGCCTCATAAAGAGACTAGAGGGGTGTGTTTAGCAATAAATACATATATTTTGAATATATACCTGGTGTGGTCCTCTTTCATTTGGTCACTCAAGAGATTATAGACTGGTAAAACAAGCTGCTTTACATTCCTTCAAGACTTAGCCTGAAGGCTGCTCTCCATAGCTACCACTAGGATAGCTTTCAATAAAGGTTGTCTTTAACCTATCTCCAATAAGGGGTTGTTTGGACTGGTGCCAGGTTCCCACTATAATTAGTGGACAGCATATGCCAGGCCAACTTCTCACATTGGTGTGCAGCGTGTGGGATTCCAGCTTGCTATTGTTTTACCAGATAATCTCAATTGAATTGATCAACTGAAAACCACTAAGGGTACCTAAGGTACATATAAATCAAGCTTAGTAATACAGTAAGTTCTACTGAACTTAGAGTTGTGTGTTAAGGGATAGCACACCCTTTCTACAACTCAAGAGAGTTTAGTAGGCCACAATAGAGTAGGTAGTGCATACACCACACCTCACTAGTAATGTCTTCAAAGCCAGGACCCAGTGAGTCCTCGCCAGAAGCCAGTGGGCTTCTTCCTCCAAGTATGATAAACTTCCATTCTTGGAATTGAGAGCATTATGCAATACTAGGAAGTTGAAGGCAGGCAAAAGTGCCAGCACCCAACACCTCAGGGAGGTGTTACTAGCTGATGATCTCAGCAGGCCCCTAGGGTCTGAAGGGGTAGGCAAAGAGGGTGGGGCAGAAGATGAGGAAGGGGCCTGGGGGGAAGAAACCCTCTGAAACTGGCCAGGAAGGTGAAAATGACCTTGTCCTGGAAAACCCAATTCCTCCTGTGGAGGAGGAGGAGGAGGATCAGAATGACCTCCCCTTTGTCCCCCCAGGAAGAGTACTGAGTGTGCCCAGAAGGTCTAGATCTCCTTCTCAGGAGTCTAACCACTCTGACACCTCAATAGGGACCTCTGTCTCCTCTCATAGGAGGGAATCCTCTCATGAGAGGAGGAAGAGACTGATTCAGTATGAGCAAGCCCAGCTTGAACTCAGAAAACAGCAATTGGCTATAGACAGGGAGTCCCTAGATCTCTATAGAGAGAGACAAAAGTTGGGACTAGAGTCCCATGGTGGCAGCAATTTCCCCAAAGATAGGGAAAGGTCTTATGACCATAGAAACCTGAGCAAGATTGTCCCTCCCTACCAGAGTGGGGATGACATCCACAAATGGATAACTGCTCTAGAGAGGGCCTGTAAAGTACAGAGGGTCCCTCAGGAGCAGTGGGCAGCAATCTTGTGGCTCTCCTTTGCAGACAAAGGTGGAGATAAGCTCCTCACTGTTAGAGAGGAGGATGCTGACAATTACAAAGTCTTGAAGAGTGCTCTGATAGATGGGTTTGGCCTAACCACTGAACAGTATAGGTTGAAGTTCAGAGACACCCAAAAGGCTCAGACTCAAGACTGGGTTGATTTTGTAGATTGTGCTACTAAGGCTCTGGAAGGTTGGATACATGGCAACAAGGTGCATGACTTTTTAGGATTGTACAATTTGATTATGAGGGAGCAGATCCTTAATAATTGTCAAAACCAGCTTTTACACCAGTACCTGGTGGACTCTGATCTGACCTCTCCCCAAGAATTGGGAAAGAAGGCAGACAAATGGGTCAGAACCACAGTAAAGACTAAGAATCAGGGTGGTGACCAGAAGAAAGATTCTACCAAGTCCCAAGAGAAAGGTGGGGATAAATCTAAGGATAAATCCACTACAGGGCCCCAAAAGTCCTCTTCTGGGGGTGGGTCCCAAACTCCTTCCTCTCCTGAAAAGAAACCATATTGCCATGTCTGTAAAAGCCTGGACACTGGAAAACTGATCCCAGTTGCCCCAGGATTGGCAATAAAGAAAATGTTCCTCCAACAACTACTACCACCCCTCCTGGTACTACCAGTAGTAATCCTCCAGTTGGAAGTAGTGCACCCAAAAAGTTAGGTGCTTTTGCAAGAGGAACAGAGGTGGGCCCTAGTTTAGACAGGACCCCTCAACAGACTCCTCTGACTCTGATGGTAGTGTAGGATTTGCCACCTTTACCATGGGTCCCAATGCATTGGGCAGGTACAGACTGGAGCCAATAATTAATGGTCAGGAAGCTGTGGCATTTAGGGACACAGGGGCTAGTATCACCATGGTGGCAGGGCAACTAGTCCCCCTCACCAGCTTTTACCTGAGTTTAAATACCAGGTAACCAACATTGATGGTGTCAGAACAGATCACCCCATGGCCATAGTCAATCTCAGCTGGGAAGGGGTCACAGGCCCAAAAGAGTGGCAGTGTCCCCAACCTTGCCTGTAGATTGCCTGATGGGCAATGATCTGGAAATTTCAGCCTGGGCTGAAGTTGAACACCAAACCCATCTGAGAATGCTGGGCGTCCCTGTAAAGGTTAGTGGGGCTGTGATGGCCACAGCCCAAGCCCAGGGAAACTTTGGAGAGATGGAGCCTGGAAGAATGGCCCACTCTCCCCCAAAAGAGAGCACAAGGGTTGAAGAAAAGTCTTCTTCCCTCCAGACAGTAGGTAAGGGTCAGCCTCCTCAGGGAACTGACCCTACCCCTAGTGAAGGAACTGCCCCAGAGGTAGTCAGGCCTGGCCTGGCCCCACCCCTGATGGCAGAGGACCCTTCCAAGGTGGTACCCAGTCTGGAGCAGGTAACCTGCCCCTCTCTACCCTGCCTCCAGTCAGCCCAGGGCTGCAGAGGTCAGGGAGGTCAGTGGACCCCCAGGGCACCCTGTCCAGAGGAACCCCCATTCAGCAGATTAGGGGCACCCAGGCTAGTAGCCCTAGCCAGGTGAAAATTCCTCAACACACTGAGGGATCCCCCATACCTTTGTGTAGGGACCTCCCCAGAAGGACTCTGTTAGGCAAGGGCAAACCTGGGACCAAAAGGTTCCAAACCTGCCATGTCCCTCCAGTGGTCCATCCAAAGGGACCCACCCCCAGCTGTAGGCAGCCAAAGGTTG